>JAUESE010000080.1:4860534-4872980 GCA_032274725.1 Malacoctenus triangulatus
CCCCCCCCCCCCCCCCCCCCCCCCCCCCCCCCCCCCCCCCCCCCCCCCCCCCCCCGCTGTTAGCCACTGCTTTAACACACTCATCTTTCTATCACTCCTTTATTGGAGCATTTCTTAACTGCTCGTCATGTCAAAGTGTCGCATCTTTTTCGTCTCCTCTCACCACTTAATTGATCCTTTCTTCGTCCTGTGAAGCTTCTCTGCGCCTTCCAACTACGTGACCCCCCCCACCCCCCACCCAGTGTAGCGTCCCCCTCAATACTGCTGCAGTAGAAAAGCACGACTTCAGCTGCGACCAGTCAGGACTGTGCTGTAATTGCACTGCCAGTGTTTGCATCATGTAGTTGTGCCTGAGGGTGGTGTGATTGCATGTCTCACGTGTCTCACTGGGTGGTGTTGCGGGGTAATTTCAAATTAATGAAAACATCTTTAACTGCACACATCGACACAATGCATCTAGAGGTAATATTGTGAGCAGGGGACTCATACATTGTGGTTTTAGTCATCAGATCTTCTTTGACCTGCTGCAGTGTTGGACATGTCGGCTATTGTTTTACCGGTGCAGGAACCATGTTTATCTTTCCACCACATCTTTCTATAACCATTTGCATGTTTGCTCCTGCTGTCAACGATGCACATCCGATCCTTCATGGCTCGTTCAGGGAGCGTCCTGAGTCACCAACCACAGGTCTCCATCACACTGGGCCTCATTCACAAGCTGCACCAAACACAAACCTGTTCTCAGAGCCTCCTGACGGAGTTTTTACAACAATCGTGGTCCTCACAGTTGTTTCTCTTATCCCTGGTTGTTATTAACAAAGAGTAACTGTTAAACCCAGTCAGACACTTCCATATCTTGGCACATTAGCTCTTCTGTTCTTTTGTGTTCATGTGAAATACAACAGCACAGTGATAATTCGGCTTCTTTTTATTTACCCTTTCTACTTTTTGATAACTCAGGACTGGCCTCGATGAGCCGGTCTAACTCACACAGGTTTAGGGTGTGTGTTCCTGATCTATTTGGTGACTACTTGATACTTTACGTCCAATCCTGAGGCAGAGTGATGCTGCCTTGTGTTTTTTAGGCGTCCCTGGACAAACACACGAGTCTGATGGGTGTGGTGTCATCAGGCTCTGCACAAAGCCTGATGCTGATCCTTATACAAACAGTGTGTTGGTGAGGGAAGACATGTTTGACATGTTTGACATGTTTACATGCACTTCAGAGACGCTGTGGTTCGGTCCTTTATCAGCGATCTCTGACCTGCTGAACAGGCTGTTTTTGTTTTTTTCTGTCGGTGGCATCCCTTCTGCTTCCTTTTGAATGTTTTACACATGCACAGAAATAAAAAAAAAAAAAACTAAAGAAGTCCGACTTATGTGTAAACATGAGCAAAAAGCATCTGAGTGTTGTGAGGAAATGTTGCTGGTATCTGATAAACCACATCAGATTTAAGTTAGAAAACACGATGTCACCCTCCACTGAAGTGGAGGTGGAAACGGCAACAACATACTAAAACAAGAAAGACTAACAAAGTCACCCTGTACTTCATCTATATTCGCCTCAAGTGCAATCAATAAAAATAAAGGGAGCGGAGCAGGAGTGAGCCGGCTTCAGTTAAACAGAAGGAGGAGGACAAAGCTGAGAACGGTTCCCAGTGTTTCACCACGAGGGGCTTCCTGCTGCTTTGGTTTGGAGCCAACCCACAGTTGATGGTCGCGTCTTCTTCTGCTTCACTGCTCGTGGTTGGAAGTAACCAGTGCATCACTACTAGTTACACTGACAGCTGCCATCTGTGAACTGCTCCCATTACATGACACAAGGTCACAGTTTGTAAGCCATGACGAGATTTCCTCACGACCACTCGTCTTTTGTCTGACACATGCCAAAACTGTAAAGCGTGGCTCAGCGCGACGTCGAGCAGAATAACGACCTTCCACAACCATTTTACTGTCGTGACTCAGAGTAAGCGAGTCCTAAAGACGCAGGTTCCTGCTAAAAGCGGTACAGCCAAATCTCCACCAGTTGTCACCTGTTTATGTCATGTCCAGCCAGTTTAAACTTTCTACTCAACAAACAAAATCAATACAAATCAGAATTTGATGAGGGGATATAAAACTTTGCTGTAGGTCCACATGTTCACAAACTCGAAGCCAACAGGACACGGATGCATCGTGAGCCACTGTGTGGGTTTAATAACCGGAGGAGCAGTCCCGTGTCCAGCATACAGAGGACAGACACCAGCAGGTAGCCAGTGGACGAGGACAGCCTTCAGTGCTGTCCCTCCTCCTGCTTATTTACCTGAAGTCGCATTATTCATCCAAGTCTCTCGAAACAGTCTGCACAGGATGCTGGTTTGTTTTTCCAACAGACGAGAGGCGGTGTGGTGAATCTGTGGTCACACTGGGACGCTTTCACCTCACCGTCCCACTTCCTTCTGCCTCCATCGAGCCGTTCACACAGCCTCTGGTCGTTTGCTGGACAGTCGTTTTTAAAATTGGAGTTTTAAAGGTGGTTCGTTTGGTATTGCCCGTGATGGAACAGTCATTATGCAAAGGACGCGCCAGTCAATCCCTGCGGGCGGAGCTCGGTGCCGCAGCAGAGCGTGCGGCTGCCGGACGACACGGTCCAATCAGTGAGGGCGTCTCCAGCTTGCTCCCCTCAGAGGCGGCTCCTCATCCGACAGGACAGATAGAAAAAGATGTTTTTCCTGTGCCTCACGTGTGGATGACGGCCTTCGTCCTGTGTTTGCTTCCTCTCCCTTGACTCCCTCTTCTGCTCCTCTCCCGTCTTCCGCAGGGATTTGGCGTCCAGATGTGGTCACATGACTATGCAGCGGGACTTGCGGAGCTTGCGTCGGCGCTGCTGGTACTCGCTGAGCTCCTGCAGGTAGCCCCTGGACGGCCAGCGCAGCCTCTCAACCTGCTCTCGCTCCTCATCTGCAACGCACATCATTAACATATTTATGACTGCACTCTAATGTGAACAACTACAAGAGGTTTTGCTAACGAATGTCGAACAGCAAGATTTCCTGTAGTTGGCCTGCATTCAGAGCTATAAACACTGTGGGAACTGTTCTGCTCAAACGCTGCCAACGAGGCTGAAATGTAGCTTCTACCCGGAAACAACCGACCACCACTGGTGGTCAGTTGCCTGGCGTCTCCTTCTCGTGACCTTTGACCCTGCTTGTGCCCTTTTACTTCCCGTCCAAAGAACAAAACTCTATAAAGACCTGAAGCAGCATTTGCATGTGTCTTAGCTTCAGACTTGTCTGTGACCTTTTACATCTGCTGCAGTGAAATCATGTTATGAAGGATTTTCAACGTGAAGGTGAAACAGAAAAAAAAAACTGATGCCTTGTCTTAAAGAGACCCAAACACTAGAAAGTTGCTTCGGGTTTTTGTGGCCTTAAGTGTATTTTCTTTGTATGACTTGTGCTGATAATAAAATGTGCTTCTGCTTGGCAATGCTGCTGTTATTTTTGGTTGTTAACCCGCCTCTGCTTGCTTCATAAGGGGAGAATTTAACAGAAACTTATAGTGCTGAACAGACTATAAGGAGACAGCCCACAGTGTAATGAACATAAACACTGCTATATTGTAGCTGAACAGCTGTGGAGGCTGAAGAGTCAAGGCTTCCACAGGAGCTCCAACACCACGTTTGATTCTCCAAAAGAATTTCACGTGAAAGCTTCGATTTCAATTCTTATAATCCCCTTTGATGAAGACGATCTGCAGCAGAGCCGCAACAAGTTCTTCCCTGCGCCAGCTTCCACTCCATGACACAACCCAGCGAGACTGACGGGGTGAGATTTCATACAGCGAGAGCTTCTCACAAGAGACATGCGATGGGGCCAACGCGTGCAGCTTCTCCATCTGTGCTGTAGCGCGTAGTCCTCATGTCACATCTCACTTGTTCATTTTGACATGCTTCGACCACAGTTGAACCCTCTTCCAGCACCTCCAATGCTGCACACCGTGCTCAACACATTCACAGCACGACAAAACGTGAAGTGAGACACGTGAAGCCACAGAGCTTTCTCAGGTACAGGTGTTAGTATAAGCTGGTAAAACACTTTTAAAGAAAGTGGTGTTTACAGCTTCTCACTCTTTAATTCAATTCAGTTATTTTATCTCCCAGGTTCAGACACATTTTTCAGGCTTCGATGCCTTTCTCTGAAAAGTTGTCTCAAACTCGTGCTGTCAGATTTTGAGAGTTTTTTTTTGAATAACAAACATCAGTAAACAGTAATTTTCTGAATTTTCTAGCAAAACTGTCACCTGTTCAGAAAGTGGCTGATTATAACTACAGTAAGTTTCATTTGTGTTGACGGAAAAACACAGCCGCTTCGAATTTCCACTGTGTGGATTTATTTCACCAGTTTGGAGTATTTTGATGAAATAGTTAAACATATAAACATATATATCTCGTTAAACTCCCACAATTGATTTTTGGCTTCAAAAATCACGTTGCTGAACAAAACGTGTCAAAATCGGACAACTTTCACACAATTTTCTGGAGCAGCAACAGATGGAAAATTCATGCTGGCTGTTTTATCAAGGAAACCAGGCAGTCCCACCAGAGTCTGTCACACTCCCAACATTCGGCGTCAGCTGAGGCCTTGGCACTGACCTGAGAGCTCCAGGAAGTCAGGTTTATGACTGAAGATCAGGTAGTTGTTGGCGATGAAGTGGAGGAGCCACACGTACAGCTGCTCTGCGTTGTGGCACTGAGAATCAATGAAAGACCAGACATTATATTTGCTTTTATTTTTTCAATACACATAAAGACACACTGGAAGGAGTGATGGTTTATCGCCTGTATTGACGCCTGGGCCTTCACCTGCTCTGAGGAGTCACTGACCTTGGCTCTGCGCAGCAGTCGGACCACGCTGATGCCCGTCGACGCCAGCTCTCTGCTGGGCATGCTCTGGAGGTAAGCGCACACACACACCTCGCACAGGTGCTGCAGTCGCTTCACCTGGTACATCTCGGCGCACACCAGCACGGCCATGGCCTGCAGCACACTGGCTGGACACACAAACGCACAAAGCGCTGTCTCATACGCGGCACAGTGAACGCACACAGTGTTACAACAAACAAAAGCCAAACGCGGCGTGGACCTTCGCCAGAACGTCGCGGCGAAGCGGAGCTGAAACTGGCAGAAATTCAATCACTGACACAGAAACGGAGGAGGGGTTTAAAATAAAAGCACTGGGCAAGATTCCTCGATCTGCTCGAGATCTTCTAAAGTCTCTCGTTGTAGTTTCATTGTAATGTGTAATTCTGGTCCGATCTGTCATTCGTGCAAACCTCGCGATCTCCCCAGAGAACAAATATAGAACAAAACACACAACAGTCGTGACACGATATGTTCCATCACTTTATAAAAATAAACTTTACAGATCACATGTCAACACAAATACTGTCAACACAGTCGTCTGCTGCAGCGGAAGCCGGAGCGGGCGACTTACCCAGATTACCTTGACTGCACTCCCAGCGAAGGATTGTCTATTAATAGATCTGTTTGCCTTTAAGCTCCTCTATAAGGTCTTCCTCAAAGGAAGAACCTAAATGTATTCAGATAAGACGAGAGGAATCAGAAATGAATCTTTTCTCCAGATCTGTAGCATCAAGTCAGATTCTGTCCTGTTTCCTCCAACATGGCATCAAATACAGTGAATAAACATCATGTATTCATTATTTTATAGGTCTTGAAATGGTAAAATGACTTTTTGTGTGTTTTCTATGTTCTACTGTGAATAAAATCTGACTTCGTTACCTTTACAAGTTTTTCATCCTTTTTTTGAACATTTCATCCAAACTTTCTGGATTTGAGGTTTGACTTCCTTTAAGACTTAATCTACATCAGCTCCATTATCTCGTGTGTGCAACAGTAGTTTAGAGCAGTTCTCAGAACAGATTTCCTGTTTTACACGTGTTCATCTGCAGGATTGAATCTCCTCTCACTGTGATTTCAAGTAAAGCTCATCGGTCGGATAACTTCAAATATTTACCCGCTGATCTTTTCCTACGCCGTCAAATTACATGCTCGCAAGCGATAAACGTCAGCGAGTCCTATTATGTAATGTTGGAATGTCAAATCAAATTACCCCTAATGCAACCTGATTCCTGTCATTTATGTCAAACACCACCCTCAGCATTCACACTGATTCCCTGCATGTTTATGTGTCGGGCCGCTGCGCCGTCAGCTGAGCAGCAGCAGCAGAACGCACACTTAGTTTTGGACTGCACGGCTGCATGACGAGGCGTTCATGTGTTCTCGCGTCGCCACGGTCTTCATTTATGGTTTTCTGAATGAATTCCTGCCGCAGCGCTCTCGCTTTGATTGCGCACCCTTCGTTTCGGGTCGCTGCGGATGGAGCTACCTTGTCGTGACCTTGAGCGCTCAGCGCTTACATAACGGCGGAGCGGCTGCAGCCTTTGGAGCCGTTTTCGTGGCTTTAATTTCCTGTTTGCCATGAGTCAACCTGAAGCTGCGTCTCCGGGAAACAGCCTGTGAATCCTACCTGGATCTTAAAGGATCGCGCGGACAAGTTTCCCCATTATTCTGCCTTCAAAAGGCTCTTCAGTGGCACCGCTGAAACGAGATTGTCAGCTGCTGGGAGCTGGTTATTGTGACGCGATTGTTCTGAAGCCTTCCATTGTCTGTTCAGCAGCTCTGTTATGTAATACTGCAAAAGAGAAGAGTCACTGCAAGCACACGACTCCTTGTAGTATTTAAAATTGATGAACAGAATACATGATGTTGTTCTTTCTGAATCTGAGAGGAGGTTAAAAAGCTCAACAGTCAGAATTACATCACGGCTGACATAAAATCATAGCCCCAAGCTCCCAAGCTGCTTTAAAATACTTGTGCAAAAAAAAAAAAAAAGTGCCATTCAAAGCTGCTTTGAGCATTTTCTTCCCGCAACAGAAAGCAGAAAAACACCCAACAAAAGGCTGTAAATGTTTTTCAGCTTATCCAGCTGATTTCACTCACATACAAGTAAGAATAAGCTCAGCCGTCATGCAGCGAACGAGTTCCAGCAGCGGTTACTGGTAATCAGAGCGGGCCCGACTGGGACCAACATCCAGTTCAGACGGATTCCTGCACCAAATAGGACAAAGTGGCTGGAAGCTGCGAAGAGCAGCAGGCCAGATGTTGGATTTTATAATGGAAGGAGGGACTGCTTCATGCAGCCTCGACGTGGCGTCCACGTCAAACGTCTGATGGTTCCACGCATGTTATGTCCCGTAGCTCAACGCCTCCACCGCGGAGAATTATCAGCACTAATTACTTTGAAATGGTCGCACGCAATGTGTCAAAGAGTGACAGCGCAACAACAACAGCGTGACTCGGGCTACAATTTGGCACTATTAAAAGCAGATGAAGCAGCGATGCCACGGGTTGATTTTGTCATCACGAAATCTAATTTAATTCTAAGCTCGGTGTTGTTCTCGCAGCGCCTCCTGAGACCGACACTGGCAGCGTGTCGCAGTCACACAGATGGTTGATGCAACTTGTCATCTGCGCTTTTGTTTTGGGCCGCGAAGCCGAGAGGAAAACACTGCTGCACCGCTCTCAAGTGCTTTCTGAGCCAGTTACTCGCTTCCTCAATACATTAAAATACACATCAAAGGTTCATTGTGCTTCTGCAAATGAGTGCGTCACTGTGTCAATCAGAGAGCGCTTTTAACTCAGCTATGAGTCAACTGTCTACTTTTAACTCCTGTCACTTATTAACTGAACCAGGCTACATATTTAATAACAGAGGCAGAGCAGCCTTTCCTAACCACAACAGAGCCGCATGCAGTTTTAACTACCTGTTTGTTTTGTTTTCAACTGATAAAGTCGATGTGTGACGCGTGTGAGTTCAGAGTTTATCGTGTGAGTTTTGCTCTCACAACATTAATAATCATAACTCAGATACATCCTGCATTGATCTTTGATGTGTTTTTTTCCAGATTGTCTGTAAAGTGGCTTTTATCACTCTGAATAATTTAGTTAAAGGGGAATGCGTAAATCATAGGGGGGGGCAGGGTTGGTATATCCCCCCCAGCTAATCCCACCCTGAATATAACAAGTATACATTAGCATAGATTCACGGCTACTTTGTTATGTGCACGAGTACAATCACATGTGATCCAGCAGAACAGCTCTGCTTTTTTTAACTCATTTGAGTTAAAGATGATTGCTGAGGCTTCCTGCAGTGCTGGGCCGGACCACCTTGTGAGGTGGAAGGGCCAGAGCATGACCAGCACTCCAGTGGAGAAGATGCTTTGGTTCAATTAAAAGCTCTAAAGCAGAACATGATTACCTTTGTAGAGGGAGTATTTAGGACAGAGAGCCGTGGTCACGTTAGGTTGAACAAATGTACTTATTAAAATGTCCCTCCAGTGCAGCTGAGGGGGGGGGGGTCGTCTGGGCTCGTGTGCAGTAAACTCACCAGGACAGCAGGAGTCAGTATAGAGGTACTCCAGGAAGGACAAGAAGGTGTCTGAGGAGACACCGTGGATGGGCACCACTCGACTCCGCGCCTCGGCGTACTTCCCGCTGAACATGGCCGCCATGACGTCACAGCGAGCCACCAGCACGGCCCGGTGGGCTGGCAGCACGCTGCCTAATGAGGGGGCACACGGAATTAACATTCACAGACGTGTTCGGAAAGAGTCTGAAGTCAGAGGAGCTTCAGAGGACGAACAGTTTCAACTCTGTGCTGTTCCCTCAAAGACAGTCACACAATGCATCTCTGACTTTAAACGCTCAAGAACAGAAGCCAACACTGAGTAATTTATTGTGCAATTAGACATTTTTAATATCACTAACAAGCCTTTTGGCTTCATCACAGTGTAACAGACCTATTTTAATTCATTTTGTCTTATTTTGGCAAACCATCAATCATCGTGGGCCGTTTAAATAACTCCACAAAATAAACTAATGACATGTGCTGCTTGAGCAGCGATCCTGATAATTGCAACAACCATCATCGGTAAATAAATCCTGCTCCATGACATCAGCAGGTTTTTCCAGGCAAACCTAATGTGTTTATACACACTTTCTTTCCATGACCTCCAAGAGTTTAACTCGCGGCTTCGAAGTGCGCGGACATGCAACGAAATGAGTATTGATCGGTGGAGGCTTTGGGGCATTATTTCTATATTTCTCAGTTTAATAGAGGATTGCAAAACGCAGGTCATAGATGAGCTTCTGTCGAGATGAAACATAACAGGAAAGGAGCGCGGCGCGGCGCTACATCGCAAACACTTTATCTTGTTTTGTCTTCTAAACGGATGACCAGGCCCGGGACCGAGATCATAATTCAATCACGGGTAATAAAACGTGACCTTCCGCTGGCGTGTGACGCCGCGCGCGCTTGTGAACGCGCGCATATCAAAGAGACCAACTTGAACCCACCTTGCACCATGAAGATGACATCAGAGTAAAGAGGAGAATTGAAGAGGTTGACGAGGGTCTGAGGGCAGAGCTGAGCTGCTCGCGCGCTCGGCGTGTCCCTGGGGCCCTGCACGCGCACGCACACACACACACGCGCGCACGCACACACAGAGCAAAGACGAAACGAGGAGACACCGAGCGTTAAGATTCTGCTGCTGCATGTCAGGTAGTCGTTCACTCGCACACTTGCCATTCTGTGCGTCTATCTCACCTCTCTTGTCGAATACAAATGGGCTCTCTGCCAGTCTTGCTTAGCGCTACCCAAACAAACCTAAACTGCAATGCAAGGAACGACAAGAGCCGAACTGGCGAATGCTGAGACCAGAGGGGAAAGGAACGGTCCATTATCAACTCATTCCTGCTCATCCTGATGTCACAAAAACTGTCACAAAGCGATCTTTGTGTGTGTGATTTTTTTTCTGTTTTCCACAGAGGAATATAGCGGTGGCAGGAGAAAAGATGTCAGTGTGGGTTTTTTGTGCAGGTAAAGCCCACAAATGAGCCTCGTCACAGCCTCCCATTACCATTACGTGACCTTTCTCAGTCGAACTGAAGCGCAGAGCACTTCATGCTCTCCGTCTGCTGTGCAGAGCGTTCAACAAACGCAGTCCTCAGCGGGGATCGCAGCCCGTCTTGATTTTGTAAATCAACGGCGAAAAAACTCATGCAGAAAAAACATAAAAAAAGCTCACAGAGCGCCTGTTTTTGCTGCTCTCCCCGAGTCACGCAACCTGCAGGTGTTTGCAGAGTATGGAATCAAATGGTGACAGGACATTAGGGTGTCTCATCGCGTTACCAGGCTCCCCCTCCGCACAGCCGCAGGTACCAGGCCTCGCTCGGTCCACGTGGGCTGGTAGACGGCGCGCGGTGCCAAGAGCCTGTCAGACGCGGCCATGTCACGCCGCCTGAGCGCGCTCTGGATGTGTGAGTCTGGTGCCTATTATAAGAAGCCGCCTCATCTTCGCCGAACAGACGCAGGACGCTACAGATGTGACGCTGCGGTTTTCAGCGTGTCTTTGCGAGAAAAATTCGGGTCGACAGATTTTGCGTTTTTCGCTCCTCGGGCAGCTTCCCCTTCGCTTATGTTGTGTTAATTCCCACAGTATCTGTGAGGTGATTACAGAGAGTAATTATGTAAATATGCTAATTATAGCCACATTATTACTGCACTGTTTCTAAACAAGGTCTAGCTAATTAAGGCACTTTTAGTCTCCAAATGCAAAACGTGTGTTAAGAGATTCAAACAGCATTTCTGGACTTGTGTAAGTATTTAACCTCTTTATAGAGGGGCTTCACAGCGTTTTATTTATCGCACAGCAAAATGTGTTTCAGTCACAAGAATTTGATGGCTTGTGTCAGTTTTAATGGGGGTTTATTTGAGGGGGGGGGGGGTCTCGAACGCCTCACCTTGTCTCTGCCGATGAGGGTCCGTATGCGTTCGATGAGCTGAGCCACAGCCAGCGAGTTCTTCAGCTTTTCTTCCAGGGCCTCCTGAAGGTGATCCCACTCCCACGCTCCTAAAAAACATCCACAAACACTCTGATTCTATGGATCCACAACAGCACAGATAACACACACACACAGGCAAACTGGCAGGCACTGTGCTCCCACCACCCACATAATTCTACGCTGAACAACTCGCAGCCTGTTTCTGTGTCGAAGTTTTGTCTTGTTCTAAAATTTCTCACTTTATATAATGTACGGTGGCTGGATCGGGGAGGGGGAGCACCGGTACTCAGTCCAGATTCAGAGAATGTCAGAGGAAGTAACTAAAGTCTTTACGAAACTATATTGTACATTGTTGTTGCTTCAAAATATTGGAAGGTCACCCTTTTGATACAACACAAAGTATTGTGTCCAAAAAACAACATTATTCTCACAAAGCTTTTGCATTTCATTCAAACTGCTTTTATGAATTAAAAGAAAAGAAATTAAACTGCTCTGGGGGGCAGCGCAGCAATCTATACATCATTTCCTCCAGAGAAGAAGTCAGTGAGACAGGAAGTCGAGCAAGCATCAGTTTATGGAAGAAATATAAAACATTATTACTGAGTGAAAGTTAAAGATCTTCCTTCACTGCTGTGCTAAAACAATAAGTTACACTGCACTAACTATATCGCACAGCAGAGGTAAAAGCTACAACGCTAATTAAAATGCTGATGTAATATTTACAATTGTCGGTGAACACATTAGATTTACTAATATTTAATCAGCGTAACTACACACAGACTGCAGCTGTGTGCTGCAGCTTCAGTTTATGGAGCCATTCCTCTAACTGGAGAAGGAGGCCTTTTATTCTGATGTGGAAGCTGCAGCTTTCATTCAAGCGTTGACGTGACGTTTTCTGTCACTCACTCAGTGTGATCGCTCCCTCAGCCAGCCAGTTACACTGTTACAGTTTGAAGAAATGGCAGAGAGTCAAAATGCGCAACAGAAAGGTTTCAAAACACAACCGTGGGAACAAATATATTCACTCGTCCAAAAGAAGTTCAACTCCAAAACATACAAGACATGAGGAGGAAATGATACTCTGGAGGGAGAGGGAACAAAAGGAGGCAGTGAAGTCAAGTCAGAAAGACAAATGCGGTGAAGACACGAGACACAAAAACACAGACACTGACAGACATTCTGACAGAAAGAGAATAGACAGACTGACGGGGGCAGTGGGACACAAACAGGCACGAAGAACATGAACAAGAGGTGAACAACAGACACAGGTGCAGCAGAAGGAATATGCAGCCCACAAGATTACACCGAGTCTGGAGCAACGCCTACAAGTAGACAAGCAATTCATCAAAACCAGCAGTCAGATTTTATGCTAATTTAGAATTGGTTAAGCTGATCCTTTATTCATCATTATCTGAACGCAGAAGATTGAAGAAACATGAAATTCATAATAAATGGTAATCAAGGCAGCACACTGCTGAGCATGAGCTTGTCTCCACACACACACGCACACACGCACACACACGCACACACACACACACAC
>JAUESE010000080.1:4884569-4894695 GCA_032274725.1 Malacoctenus triangulatus
TGTGTGTGTGTGTGTGTGTGTGTGTGTGTGTGTGTGTGTGTGTGTGTGTGTGTGTGTGTGTGTGTGTGTGTCAGACAGGCAGTGACTTGGCATATCAGTGGTATGTTTCGTGCGCGTCCGTCCGTGCGTGTGTGCGTGCCCTTGGATAAATCCGTCTGTGCTCCTGCGCTCATCGCTGGTTTAATGGCTGCGTTAATGCACGTATGGTAGCGCTCTCTGCCACAGCTGTGCCTGAGGTGGTCTGAAGTCGAGCGGCAGGAAGTGCTCAGAGCTCAGCCGTCATTCTCTGCAGTCGTGAGGGGACAGCATGGGAATACTCACAGCGGCCACAAACAAAAGCTCTGGTCCAGAGCTCCCCCGCTCCTCCTCTGTCCCTCCTCTTCCCAGCAATGACTCGGATTCCTCTGTGATCATTCTGCAGCGGCGCTCTGACAGCCTCTCAAACTACGTTGGGCAGGAAAGCTAAAAATACAACCTGGAGCATTTGATGGGCTTGTTTACAGAATCTGGATTCAACAGGGGTCAGCTCCTCCTGAGAGCTCGTCACCCATGCTGAGGTGCAGGCATACGTGCATGGATGCTAATGCTACACTCAAGTGCTTTAATCTTAGTCAAGCATCTAATTCCTCGCTACTGAAACCCACTTCTGTGCAATGACAACAAAAAAATAAAACCTGTGTACACTTGTGGGGCTTTTGCCAGGCAGAAAGTAAAAACCTGATGTTTTGTTTTGGTGTGAGCCTGCAGCCTGGAGGCAGCCGAGGGGAGGTTTCACCGCGAGCGTCCTCCTCATTGCTGAAGGAGGACACACCAGGGGACGCAGGAGTCACACAGTCATCTCACTTACCAAGCAAGAACGCTGCCTCAGACTGTCCCACAACCCCAATTAACAATTGAAGCAACAAATTGACCCGAAACTACTGTGGAATCCTGCGGGGGGGCTGACAAACGAAGGCACTTTTTTACTGTCTGTCTCTCTCACCACAGTCTTCACACACAGCCACTTGTTAGAGCAGTGGTTCCAAACCTTGGGGACTAGCCCCTCCTTTCAGGGGACATCAGAGATTTTTTTTTTTGGGGGGGGGGGGGTCTTTGCCTGCACTGAGGTTGTCAAGGAAAATCACAATAAGAGTCTTTCTAAACCGCTCAGTACTTTTATTCTGTAGCTCTCTGCTTTAGTAGGATGTAGGAGTGGGTATGCCTATGAGTGTTTGGCTTCACTATAATATTTTTACAAATTAGTAATCAAAATGGGGGGGGGGCTTAAGATCGATCAAAAACTGAAATGGAAACGAAACTTATTCCTTCAGGGGAGAAAAAAACAGATCCTCACCGTTCAGGCGTGCTCCGACGGCGACGAGGATAACCGGTACCCCCCAGTGCCTCAGAAGGGGGCGGAGTCTCGGAGCGTAACCGTTCCTGACTTGCTGGAAGGCCAGCTTGTCTGTGACTGAATATTTAATGACCAGGATGTCCGCCTGCTCGAGAACTTTCCGCACACTGGACCAATCGCTGTCCAACAAGTCCTGGGAAGGGAAAGGAGAGGGCGACAGCATTACAGGGACGCCAGGGGAGGACAGAAGCGTGAGGAATGCATTACACAGTTATCTGCATACTCAACCTGTAGCTCATGACAAGTCTTACCTCACATAACCCTTCCCCTCCTGACTACGAATGCCTGAGTGGCTTGTTCCAGGGACTTTACCCCCATGAACCCTGCTGAGACTCGCTGCTCTAAACCAACCTGATTCAACTCATCAAGCAGGGAGGGAGAAAAAAAAAAACGGCTTCGAGCAGTTTGAACGAAAAAAAAAGGACAAAAAGACGAAGAATTAGACTGACAGGCTCTCCCCAGCAACACCTGCCAGGGTTCGGCAGCCCTTTATAGGACACACGCAGCGCCTCCACGAAATCCGAACAGGGCTTTAATTTCAATTTCATATGCTGTTAGGAACAGAAGTTCTTTCATCAGTTTTTTTTTCGTGTCGTGCAGTGCATGTTAAAATAGCGTTGTTTTTTTTCTAAGAATAGAGATGTTGTTTCAGTAGAGAGAAAAAAGGCCTGTAATCAATGCTGGGAGGCAAGCAATGTCTTCTGAGGGACAAGCTGAGAGTAAATAGTATATCAGTGAAGTGACGCACAATCCCACTGAGTGACAACTCTCTTTTGGTGGCATGTTTTGCCATCTGGGCCCGTCATTGTTTCTGTACATCAAGTCACACGAGCCGAGCTGATCAGGAATTTGTCAATGCTACAGAAATAAAGCGGAGACCGAAAATAGACCCAATAGATCGAAAAGCAACCAAGTTGAAAAGCCTTTTTGTGTTCTCGGTGTTGCTAAAGGGAACACACACACACACACACACACACACATGCACACACACTGCTTTCCGCCTCTGCCTCCCTGACACACACACCACTTGTCTCTTACCCAGCTGGGACAATCCCGCACCACTACAGTGACATCCCCAAACACTCTTGAGGTGTATTCCATAAAGGCCGGGTTGTGCAGGCTGCTCTCCAGGTCGCAGGGTCCCACCAGCGCGCTGTGACCCAGGTAGCTCCACAGCAAGCCCCCCTGCAGCTGCCCCTGGCCCAGGATCTCCTCCCCGGTCCCCACGCCCCCGGGGCACTCGCTGCCCAGAGCCACAATGTGGATGGACCTGCAGAGGCAGACAGCAGCGAGGGGTAGGGTGGGGGGGGGGGGGGGGGATGAAGGCATCACACTGGTGAATGATGTGTTCAGGGTTTGGCACCGAAGGCGCGCAGGCACCTCTCCTTATTATTCATGTCTATCACGGAGACAGTGCATCACTGTTATGTCACTGAAAATGACTGAGAAGAAGCTCGCCAAGGCCTTTATCACACCTGAGTGGGCATCGTGGAGCAATAAATCACACACTTCTCAAGAGGAAAAAAAAACCCAACATATTTCGGTGCTGAATCTGTGTGTTTGCCAAGCAGAGCAATATTGACAGAGAAATACATCAAGCATGCAACCGGGAGAGCTGAAAAATCCTCCCCACACCTCCTGACGAGTTGCTGCTCCAGAGGAACTTACATTGTGGTCACCGCGGTTTTTGATTCCGCCGCTCTGTGCTATGGAGCCCGTCTCTCCACGGTGCGTCTCCACGCCAGTCTGCAGCAAGGCTCGCTTTTCCGCAATGAGCCGCGGCTCCGCTCCGTCGTTAATCCCTCTCATCGGCGGCTGGCCCCCCGGGAGCCCGGCTGCAGGGGAGTTTCGCAGTCACTCGCATTTTCCTCCCCTTCGGCTCTCGTTATTCATTCATAAAAGCGGAGCTCGATACCGTCCCGAACCGACCGCAGAGGCGCACCGGACAGCCCAGCCGAGTGTGTCAACAGCAGCGCCCATGGGCAGCCAATGCGCTAAGAGACAAACAAGTTGTCAGTCGGTGCGAAACATAATTACCGACGAGGAGAGGGCAGCCTCGCGCCCCGGCGTGTCCAAACCGCGTGAATGACGTCGTCGGCGGATAAAACAAAGTCTCAGCGGCGACACCGCCACAACTGGAGAGAGAGAGAGAGCGAGAGCGAGAGAGAGAGAGAGAGAGAGAGAGAGAGAGAGAGAGCACCAGACAAAACCGCGAGCGGTTTGCGCCTGACTCAGCAGCACGCACGCACGGGCTCCAACGCGCACGGATACACACGGACAGTGTGGACGAGCAGGTCATGACAGTGTTTGTACGGCTTGCTCAGTTCTACACATTGTTGTCTTTTCGGTGTTCACGGGCTTCACCTTGACACAAAGGAAGCTTCGTGCGTCAGAAACGTAAATTGTTGCTCCCTGGTTCGACAATCCAGACAATCACCTTCACCGTGTCTCTCTCTCTCTCTCGAGTCTCTAAAATCCTGTTGTAATTGCCACATGAGAGGGGAGAGATGCTCACAATAACCAACAACCAAATGCAACATCTAACGCAAACGCGGGAACGTCAGCGTCGAGAATTTTTTACAAGATATGTATAAAAAATGTTTACAAGCCAATGAGAATGCCATGACCAAAGTGAGGCAAAATCCAGATGTCACGCAGAGGTGAAACCTGTGAATTTAACGGTGTGGTAAACAGCCTCCAAACGATGGAGAAGGGGAGTTAATTAGACACAGGTGGACACAGTGAGGTGACCACAATGACAATGAGAACACAACACAAAGACAGAATAATAAACATTCCAATAAACTAAGACGTGGTCATAACTTGGAAAGTCACTGTTTGATGGTTGAATCGCATCATGTTTGCATGTTTAAAGAACTGGAATCAGAGTGGAGGCTGTTTGAATGTTGAACCTTAGAATAATTTGTGTCTAACTTCTCGTCAGATCCGAGATCTGTTCCGGCTGTCACATTTCCTCTACCTTTTTTCCCGAGGCTTTAAATAGCTTTTAAGTTGTTGGCATAGTTACACCAAACACAGCAGCAGCAGAGAGAAAAGCAAAAGCCCAAATGTCAGAAGTTCAAATCAGACTGGAGGCTCCTGTCACCCTCTGAACAGGCTCCAGTCATTTTCGCCTAAAGTGGATCTTAAACTAATGATGGTAATACCAGTGTGAAACAAAGGTTTCAGTCACTGTTCCGCAATTTACCAAATTTAATGAAAAAATTAAAATCCTTTGTGTCATTTGCTTGACAGTCCATCTGAAGTATTGAGAGGATCATGGCATCAAATGGGCAAACTATCCGAAGGACACCATTGTTATTCATTGCTTGTGTGTGCACAATGTTCACTGCTAAATTACAAAGCAGTTAGACAAAAAAACGCTTGAAAAAGTTAAAGATCTTCAAGTTCCTTAGAGAGACAGTTTGTGCGTGTCGGGATGGTGTGTGGTTGTAAAACCGTGCTAAACTGTTTTCTCAACACATTGTTCTGTTGTAACAAAGTAATAAAAAGTCCTCAGAGAGAGTCGTGTGTTCACTCAAGAGAAGTATACACAGCACCTAGTGTGTGATTTAAATCTTAGACGTGCCGGCGTTAGTGCAGCGTTAATGAATGTGATAACAATGATGACAGCCATAATGAGGATCTGCTGATGCTGCATGGAAATATAAAATGCCCCAGCTTGCTCTGGGGGTGTTTTATTGAAGGAGGAGTAAATAAAAGGCAATAAGAAATGTGGTGGGCCCTTCTGGACAGGCCATCCAGCCTGTGGAGGTATTTGAGGGGGGGAGAATCGCCTGAGTCTTGCAGGTTTAATCAGCAGAGCCTCTGGTGTCATTCACAAGCACAATGAATAATGCAAACCATATAACCAGGCCTTGAGTTGGACTCCCCTGCAACATTGTAAATCCATGCTGCTTGCATGCTGTTTTGTTGCTCTCCCTCTGGTGGACGCACTGGCACTGCTAAGCACTTTCCCCTCACAGTCTGCCCTTTATTTTGACAAACAGCTCTCCACTTGACCTACTGCAAACGGCCACCTGATCGCCCCAGCCAAGATTTACAATTTGATTATATAATCATAATTTAATGTTTAATGAGCAGTACTAAAGAGCCTCCGTCGTCCACGTCACCCCACAGCCCCCGTGCGTTTCTTGATCGTATTTGAAGCGTCACACAGGCCGAGGCCTTCAGACAGAGCTGAGAGCTCGCTGTGAGCCAGTTTTCAGAGACCAGCTTCATTCATGCACAGAGAAACATTATACCCTGTAGCCTTTGTGCTCTCAACCCATGGTATTTGAAACAGTGGGGCCAGTAGCCTCTGTTGTGTGTACAGAAACAGAGAAATTCCTCAGTGTGACAGCCTGTCCTGACTCTTTACATCAAATGGTTAAGTCATGATGTAACCCAGTTGTTTTGCAATGCATCAAAAGTACAAGAAAGCTTTGAAAAATTACCAAATTTTGTGATTTCTGTGCTTTTTGTTGCTGGTGGCTGCTGGGATGAGTTTACTGAAAATCTGTAGATTTTCTGTTGTCAGTGAAAGTCGGGTATGGCAGTCTTTGTACGGTTCAGCAATCATCAAATCGGTTGACTTTTTTTGGTGCACTTTTTTCTTTATTGTTGGTCTATGTTGCTTCACGTGAGTGGCATTCAACAAAAACAATTGTGTTTGACTAAGATAAAACCCTCCTGCTGTTAGAGTAGAGAAAAAAGTAACTTAAATGCTCCGCCTCCCCAAGTGCAGGTTTGGGAAATGTACGGTGATTTATTCCACACAGCTACAGTTTAACTTCAAGTTTGAATGCTCCTACACCACCGTGGGTGGTTGCTCCCCAGCAAAGACTTCACTGAGAAACGCAATGAGATTATTCTTTTTGCATCAAACATCAAGAAACATGTCTCAGTATTGACCAAAACTGCTGAACTGCTGAACCTGACAAGACCAGCGACTGTCGTGTGATCATTTTCTTAAGTTTGCTTTGACTAATTATCCACTAAAGAAGCGTCTTGATCAGTATCAACCTTTTCATCCCATTGATTTTTCACTGAATGCATAATACATAAGGAGTATTGAATTTCAGTGGGATACACCAGAGTGGGCGCTTTGCTGCTGTCTAGTTGGAGTGCACAGAATTGGAAATCAAACTTCACGTTTACAAATATTTATTTGCAAAAGCCGACGCATGTTTCAAAAGACAAATATACATGTCAGCAAAGCGTCACCACTCAACAAAGTGAGGATCTTGAAGCCATTCCCTGTCACTGGAGCACTTAAAACGTGTGATTATGTGATACATTTCTTCATACAGTCCTCATGCAGTCATTAAAAGGAAATCGGAGGCGATAAAGAGACGCCGTCAAGTTTTTGTCTTCTCAGCTTCCTCGGCTTTGGCTCTCTCCACTTTGCCCTTTTCCCCCTGGTAGAAGTCCGACTCCAGCCAGCCGGGGACGGTGGAGAGCTGGACGTAGACCGCCCCGTCGGCCTCCGTGACCACGTGGGTCCGCTGCTTCAGACCCTTGGAGAACCATTTGCGCACAGGCGGGTTCGCTGTGGGGTCAGTGGCCTTGTACAGGCCCTCCCCCTCGGCCAATGAGATCTTGTATTTGTGCTTGGGACAAATGATGCACAGCTTGCCGCCGAGCTCCTGTAAAGGTGTGCGCACAGAAAGAGAACAAGTAAACAACCTCCTGTGTGATGAGTGGAGGTCATTCAGGCCTTCTGGCACTACGGGCTGATACTAATGGTATGCATGTTTTCTGTCATAATTACAGCATCCCTGTATGGTTCAGCCCAGCTGATGCCTGCTGGCGTCTCAGTGCAGAATAAATAGGATGTCAAAGGGAATCACCTCAAACTGGAAACTTGCTGCCTTATACTTTAATTTAAATGTTATTTGGCTTCTTTATAGAGTTCAAAGTTCGAATGTTTAACCTTTTTATTCAACACTGAGCCCCACCTCGATGTCTCCATTCTCCAATGGTCCCCCAGCATCTGGCAGGAGGAGAGAGGAGCTTTTTATTGCAGAATAAGCAAAAAGTTTACATCACGCCAACATTTTTGCTGACTGGACGCACCTTGGAGTGGGACATGCACTAAAAAGCTGCGTGCACAACTAACTGAATACAGTTTTATCATAGGGATTTTTTATAAGCATCAACTTTGAGAGAAACTTCAGTATGTTAAAGGAATGAGTTGGAGAAACCAGAGAGTGGATGTTAATGACATGAAAAGAGAAAAAGGGGCTCTATTTCTGGCATTCTGGTTTCTCATTGAGTAACTCAGTATTAATATTGAAAATTGGGGGATTTCAAATAAGATTTACAGATATGAAAGTAACTCAGTGAAATAAAGTGTAATTCAAATGATCACCTACAATCTGAAACCCTAAGTGTTGCAATGGTTACACCTACATTGTCTATATAAAACCAACTTATGTTTGTTACACTTTCAAGGTGAAAGCTTTTACTGTAATTAGTGCTCCCTTTAATGTTCTTCTCCATTTTGTTCCAAACAGCTTTCAACAACAAAAACCTTTATTCACGAAATCCCTCAGGAAGTTTGTCAACTAAATTTTACTTTTCAGTCAAAGAATGTGATTTAGGGCCTCATTTTGCTTCACTTGGATACTATGAAACATTTATTTCTTTTGTTTTTTCAAGTTTAATTACTGGAAGTGGAAGACAGAATTTATAAAGAGAAAAAGAGTCCAGTTGTTGTTGTGATTTGTTGTAAACCTCCTCGTAGCTGCTGTCAGACAGAGAAGCATTACTCACGATAACAGTAGCTGTCAATAGCATAGAAAGCTCCCCGTTGGTAGATGATCAGTATATCTCGCCCCTCCAGTGTTCTGAAAGAGCGCTTTGCTTCAATCAGTTCATCCTTCTTTCCTACAAAATGACGCCCTCCTGCAGGTTGCTCCTCTTCCTCCATGGCTCTGTGAAACACTCCTTCAAGGAATAGCAGGAAATATCACAGCTTGTCATATTCATTACAGGAATACATTACTTTTCTGCGAGATTCATCTCCCCCAATTGCTCGTCTGTGTAGCCATGTAGCGGCGATGTATTTTCGGGTGACAACTTCAACTGAATCCCTAAATTTACAAGAAAACTGCAGCTTCGGGATTTTTCCACTGGGATTATTGAGTTGGCACCTCCAGTCACAGTTGTCAGCCTAAGTTAGGTTAAGTACACCTCCAGAACCAAACCAGAACATCTCATTGCAGTGATCAGCCGTGCTCCAAACACACGATGAGCTGCCTCATTAATCTAGAACATTTTTGTCCTACATCAGCCAGTCAACTCACACTGACTGATCAACCACAATTTGGAAGCCAAAAAAGCCTTCAAAACACATGAAAACAGCCCATATCCTAAATGTTTCCCCCTCCTGCTATGTGCTTCTGAGTTGCAAACCAAGCAGCTCAGTCAGTCCCCAGTGACTGCAGTGCGTGACTTACTCAGAGTGGCAGATGTAGGCTAAAGTAAATGACATAGATTTGGGTGACATCACTCAACCGCGGCGCTGGTTATCCAGAGACCACAGTGCTGCATCATCTATACGTGTAATCTCCTTGTAGGCAGCGAAGGCCAAAAATATCCGAATAGAAGTGTGATTCATGTATAGCACAGTGGAGTAATGAGCACCTTCAGTGCAGCCTGAGTAAGCACAGCAGTCGTAGTAGAGAGTCACATGTCCTGGAGCCAGTGGCTAAAGCACAGACAGCTGATATAAAGGAAGGAGTGAAAATACATTTTTTATGTCAACAACAAATGCGATTCTCTAGCGATGCTTTGAAGACTACAGGCTAAATGCGTCCTATTCCTTTGGAAGTGGGTTAAGTTTATGCATCTCAGTCTGCCCGGATGCCTCGTCCTATCCCTATATCCTTCTGGTTTCCCTTGAAGAACACAAAGCACATTAACTCTTCTTCTTTTTCTTTTTTTTTTTTTACTTTACCTTAAAACCCAGCAGCTGTTTCTCCTTCGTCAAGACGAACGACTGTGGCTGACAGCTCGGGGCTGCGTGGGATGAGGGGCCCATCTCTATTATCTTCAGACACAAGCTGTCTTCAGTTGGCCCTACCTACACCAGCCGTGTTTCTTATCTGACTCTCACAGGCACAACAGCGACATGATCATGGGGAAATGCCTCCCTTTATCATGAGAACATTTGTTTAATATGTGAGTGTGAGAGATTTCAACCCGTTTGACTTGCTCTGTTCAAATGAAGTTAATTAATTCTTGTTTTATGTGTAACAGTGGAGCTAACAGTAGACTGTTATCAATTATGTAAGTCCATGTACACACAGGAGCTCCGATAACTATACTGTAGCCTTTTTAATTAATGCTACAGGGGTTGGGTTCTTTAGATATATATTTTTACTTCAATGCCATGTGGCGCTAACTGAAGGCTGCAGATTAAAATGCATTGCATAATGTCTATGTAAAATATATTTGGAGACTCAAAACTCTACTGTGTGGGAGCACTTGGTGTTTACATGACTTCAGTGAGGAACCACAATGAACCTGTTCACCTTGGCTGGTTTGCGGTCATCAGATAAAACCTGTTAACCCGTCACGCTTTACAAAGAAAACAACAATGGCACATATTGTTGGATTATTGGAATTATATTAAAACAAAATTAAATGGGTTAGATAGATAGATAGATAGATAGATAGATAGATAGATAGATAGATAGATAGATAGATAGATAGATAGATAGATAG
>JAUESE010000080.1:4913189-4923248 GCA_032274725.1 Malacoctenus triangulatus
TAACTAAACAAAGTACCAGTTTAGCTTGGGCTGTGACTACCACATCTGGTGTGACAACGCTTGAATTGTGTGGCGTACAGCACTACGTAGTGTATTTTGAAGATTGTATCATCCCACTCTTGAGTTACACTTACTTCAAAATACGTAGAGTAGCAGAGACTGTAATTTTTTCGCTTCCAGTTTAGTTGGGCTTGGTTCAGCTCTTTCTGAGTTAGCTAACTTTGCCAACTGAAAAAGTCGTTAAGCGCCGCGTGAGCACCCATAATATTTGTCTTTGTTGTGAATACTTTTCAGCAGGACTTTGGTTGAGTGTCTAAATCAAACTGTTACATGGCCGTTGAAAGTAGCAACTTGTGCCGGGGGTTGTTATGTAACAAACTACTGTCTCCCAAGATAAACGCTGCACGTTTGCAGTTAACGCCTAATACTTTCAATTGGCATGTGTGGTTTTGTCGACTACGACAGTGCTAACAGCTGATCACGAGTTTGGCACGCTGTGGACTTGGTTAAGTAAATAAGTAAATAAAAGGCGATCGCTTCAACCAACAACTAAAATAGGCCCCGGTTTGTTTTAATAGTAGCTGGAGTTTTTTCAGAGTTTATATTGTATTTGCCCTTTTGGACTTTTAAGTATGGCTGCTGATAAATAGCTGTATCAAATCATTTTTTCCACAGAACAATGATCTTATCCAGCGGAAAATCTGAAAACAGTTGCTTCTCTGTGTTGATATGTCAGGCATGTGACCTAAGATGCAAAGCAGTGAACTGTCCGACTAGAAAACTGAACAATTCTCATTTGAATGGGGCAAGACATGCGCGCTGCCCTGTCTGAGTGTTTGAACAATTTCTTTGTGGTTTTGGCGAAAAACAGATCAACTGAACTAATGACAAATTGAGGACACATCCATTCAGCCACCCATCCTCTATATACATTTTATTCAACTTTGCAGCTTGGGGACTGAAGACAGTTGGGTACAGGCTGTCTTATCACAAGGAAAACATGGAGACAAACACCCACGCTCAGACAAACACATTGGACAGATGTTCAAATCTCCCACAAAGCAAATGACTTTGTTTGAATGGAAGATGTCTGACGTTTATCAGTTTTGCAGTATTGTCTTTGGTGTGTTTATGGACAGCCATGCATATCGCTCTGTAAAGTAAATATTGTTCTCATCATCTCATCTTAGTCAGCCAATCGACAATACTTTTGCCTCACACTAACTTTTGCCTTCGTTCTAATTTCAGAGACTAAATGGCTGCGAGGAAGTCTGGATCAGATGCATACAACAATGGCAAGGCCTCATCATTTTCATGCTTTTTTGGTTGTGTGTCACTTTATGTGTTATGATTTTGTGCAAAGTAGTTCACTGCCAGCAGTTCCAGCTCTTCTTTCCTGATGTCTTCCTGATTTTGATTTATGTTTTTTTGCCTTCAGGACCCATCAGTTACCTTGATGAAGTTCCCTTCAAGATAAATGAGAAGTTTCGTTGCCCTGCAAAAGTGGGGCTGCCTGTCGGCTTCTGTTTACGAGACTGCAATTCCATCCTTGTAGAAACACAGGTCGGTATATGTTTTTTTTGTGTCATGCTGCTCAGCTCAACTCAACTCCTAATTCTTTGTCCTCCCTGTTAGAGTGGAGAGGCAGAGTTACACGAAGTGTCAAGATGTCTTTTATATTCTAGATTTTTTCCAACTCGTTGAACACACACTTTGTTTAGCAATCAAGTGCTAAGTGGGGCATTACCCAGTGATTGTTGCTCACAGTGTTGATGTCATTCCTCTGTCATCCTGTTTCCCCATTCCTCATCACTTCTGTTCTCATTGTTCCTCCACTTGTGACTTCTTCAACAGTATGACTTTTCTCTGGAGAGACGTAGTGTGCGCTGGGGGGTAGAACTAGCTGAGGCCAGAGCTGCCGAGGCCAGAGCGGACAAGGCTGCTGCCAAGCAGGAGGCAGAGAGCAGGGAGTCTTTGGCCCAGGCTCAGGACACTGACCGTGGTGGTGGGACAAATCCCAGGTCAGCTGCAGAAGACCAGGATCTTCTACCACCAGCACTCAACCCTGTTCTGGCTGGGCTGAGCCACAATGCCATCCTCACTCCACTGCCTGCCCCAAGCTTTGGCCCCAGGAAAACCCAACCTAGCACTCCTCAGCCGCACAGCCTCAATTTAGCCGATTTCGAGCGAGAAGAGGATCCCTTCGATAAGCTGGAACTGAAAACTTTGGACGATAAGGAGGAATTAAGGAGCATCCTCCAGAGCCAGACTCAACCTCAGGCTCCTACTTCTGTGTCTCCGCCAGAAAGATCTCAGCAAGGATCGACGTCACGTGGGAACAGCCCGTCTCCACCCAGCAACAGCACCAGCCTCCCAGCGAAACCAGGCTTCACCCACAAACCCAATGGGTTGGTTGCCTTCCTGGATATGGACAGAGTGGGGAATCCTGGAAGAGCGAGCTTTGACACAGACGATCGACCGTGTAACATCCGCTCTCTGACTTTTCCCAAGCTCTCTGATTCTGGTGACCCAGAACCAGTCAGATACAGTCCACTTCCTGCCCCCATTCCCCAACAAACCCTGCCCAATGGCAGCCCACCTGCACTCCCCAAGACCCAAGTTATTGTTGCCCCTGAGCCACCGAGCTACACCAAGAGTGGTACACCAAAGCCAGTGAGTGCAACAACATACACTCTCCATGCGTGATGCATTTTGCTTGTGTGTGTAATATTGAGATTTAATTCATTTTTTACACCAGTCCAACCCAGGGTCGGGATCTGCCGGCCTCCCGTGTGGTGGAGCTCTTCTCAGCATGACTCCCAGTGAGCGGCAGTGTGTGGAAACCCTTGTGGGTATGGGCTACTCTTACGAGGGAGTTTTACGAGCCATGCAAAGACAAGGGCAAAACGTGGAGCAGGTGCGCCTCCCTCTCATCTCCGTACAGATATCTAATGTATTTTAACCCATCCCTCTTGTATTTGCTGTTTCATATAAATAGAAAAATGGTTTAATTGTTAATTAAAAAATTTCCATTTATTTGTTGTCTGTCCAAGGTGTTGGACTATCTTTTTGTCCACGGTCGTCTGTGTGAGCGGGGCTTCGATGCTTCTGCAGTGGAGGAAGGTTTAGAAATGTACCAGTGCTCAGAAGAAAAGGTTTGTGCATTTTGCTATTCAATGGCCGTGCAGAAAACACGTTTTCTTTCAAACCATTGTCTAAAGTTGTAACTCTCTGTTTTTTGTCCCAGGCTTTGCAATTTCTTGAGCTCATGTCAAGATTTGGTGAAATGGGTTTTGAACGGGACACCATAAAAGAGGTGCTGCTAGTCCACAATAATGATCAGGACAAAGCTCTGGAGGACCTGATGGCACGCGCCACAGCCAGCTGAGCCAAGCAAGTCTGCAAACCAAAGCTTGTCACCGAGCACGCCTCCCTCAACCACCAAACAGCCCCATTTCCTTCTGCCTCTCCTGTCACACCATGCCCTGCCCTCACCTTGGCTGTGGAAGGGACAGCTGGGAGACTGTTCTACTTCTCTCTGTGCTAAAACGTATTGTGTCTCAGCACTTCTTCAAAGACTGTGTGCCTGGAGTGGAGAGGGGATTAAAACTATGAGTACTGAGTTCAGTTCCAGGTTTTGGTACTGTGAGTTTTTTTCATAAAAGGAGGAGACTTGACTGAGCCTGAATGGAGAAACTGGAAGAATCGGGCTTATTTGCTCCCACTTGGAAGTGACTGTCTGGCTTTGGACGAGACTGCAGATCAGAACAACCGAAGCTGAGGGGCCGAGTGCATCACTGAAAAGATCAGTGAACTTTGGAAACTCCCTAACAATTAAGCTGCCATCTTCCACTGCTCACTGCAGACCCAGATTACAGCTGAGCGGCAAAGGGGGGGGGGGTCTTTAGCAGGCTCCCTTAAGACTGAATTTACTAACATTAAGGAGAAAATAAAAAGGCACAGTCATCAGACAGGAAACTGACTGTCATGAAGTGCCCTCTGTGCAGTTTCTCTTTTACTTCATACTTCCATTCATTCATCTCTGTTTTTCTGTTAATGTTTGGGCACTTTGTCATAACAGTTTGAAAATTTCACATCCTTGCTTTCTGTTTGAGGCGCAGCATAATACATCATCAGCTGACACACAAGTACTACTGCCCAAGTTTGCTCTTCAACCTGCACTGGAAAAGCTTTGCTAAAGGAGCAGGAAGAGGTGAAGAAAAGGTCCTCGATTGGAAATTAGGAATTATCCCACAACTCATTGGCACTGAAATGTCACATACAGCAAAGGCACACGCGTTTTATAATTGTTACCTTATTTAAAATAGTACATTGACACTTTGATTAAAGAAGTTTAATTAGACCATGTAAAATGTGTTAACTTACAAATGTGATGCTTTTTGATTTTGTGGATTTTTGTTTGCAGCCTTGAAGAGAGGGAGGGAGAGAAAGAGGTTTAAAAAAGTAAAACTATAAGTGAGGGTTGTTTTTGCAGCCACATCACGGTGCAATAGAGACATTTCATTCTGTGTGACAATTGACTGGCACTTTGAGCCCCGTGTACTTGTTGGGAGATGATGGTGAATGGTCTTAGCTGGAAATTTCTATGTCTCGCTTGAGGTTTTTTTTTTTCTCGATCGACTTTGAAACACCTATTCTCTTGAGTTGGACACCACACCACATCAGATAATCAGAAGTGCTTTTTTTTCTTTTTTTTAATTGTTCCCTGTTTTTCACTGCTATTATATCTTGACTTTGGTTTGGCTGGCAACTCTACAGTTATCTGGAACGCTCTAAGAGAAAAGGTCAAAAACATTTTCCAAAATGGTGCAATCATTCATAAAAACAACTGTCTATTGATTTTTGAACATGTGACAGTGTTGGACCTCCTGAGTTAGATATTTATAAAACATGTCATTTTGTTGCATCAAGTGTGCAGACACAGAATTTTGCCATAATATTGAGGTTTGTGGTTCTGATGTGAAAAGTGAGAAGCGTGGGAACAGATTAAGGGCTTTAAGTTAGCGAAATGTGACTTCGAGGACTGGCACTTTGTTTGGGATTGGTCCAATACTTTGTCCTCTATTCCAATGGAAATGAGAATCCTTTCTAATCACCGATCTGTTAGTTGTCCTACATTTTCTTGCAGACACGCTAATGTGTCTGCAGAACATATAGCACCATTCAGATGCACAATACTGAGCTCGTACTTATAGTGCTTACAGTATCGTACATGCGCACACTCCCAGTGTTTTATAAGTTAGTCTGTCTTCAAGTCGGTCTTGGTTCTGTTTTTTGTTTCATACAGCTTGCATTCCTCCAACACAGTGTCATCTGGTAAAGCTACACCCGCCAGCATCGAAACCCCCATGTGGTGATCAATTATTTTCACTTAGTTTTTTAAAATGGCCTTCCTTTTTATTTACTGTGATAAAGGAGCAGGGTATGCTTACCTAACACATAAGTGGTATTATTGTCTCCATACTTGACTCAAGTGTGGCTTTGTTCACAGTCGACGAAGCACGTTAATGTGCACTTGCTTCTTCCCGGACAGCCACACGATTAGAGCTGATTACAGTATAGAAAGTTCTGGACCTCCTTCATTAGATGCCTCCTCCAGTTACTGTTTGGATCTTTGAGCTGTGCAGGGATGAAGTGCAACTCGGTTCTCATTATCAAGGGGAGGGGGGGGGGGGTATTGTTTAAGGGTTTCTATATCAGATTCACATCCAAGTCACCGCATAATGGGTCTAATAAACGTTGGAATATTTTATTAGTTTAAAGAAAGCTTGGCGCTCTGAGTGTTCTTTCCCAGGCTCCTAAAGATGTGTTTTACAAACTGTTCAATTTCCTCTTGGATAATTTGCAAATTTCACATGATTAAATGTTCACATCTTTTTCAGTGGTGAGATTGTTGATTGCTGCTTTTCTTACACTCCAAGCTTGTACTCACATTCTCGAGTGAGACAACAGCAGAATGAAGACAGCCTATAAATCTGGTGAGAAAGTGAAACAACTCTGACCCTCATTTGTCTTTCACAGCTTAAACACTTTTATTCTCTCTGTTGGGTTGGCAGTCGGGAACACAGTGACGATACACATCATTGTTTTTCCAGGTATTGTCAGTGGCAGCTAGAAACATTCTATTGTGAGGCCTGGTCAGCAGGAAAAAAACACCAGTATGCAGCAGCGGAGAGGCCTGCCTTTACCAATCAGGGTAATTAAACTGTAAGTAATGTATCAAAGAGGTTAATAGAGTTAAGGTCACAGTGCTAGTCAACTGTGGGATTTCCCAATAATATATGACTATTTTACATGTTCAGAAGTCACAAAAATGAAAAGTCATATTCATATACACCAGTGCCATGTAAGACGCTTGAATATATACACTTGGGATTCACTGTCTTGCCCAAGAACACCTGAACAGTGCAAGAAAAGGTACCAAACCACGATTTGGATTGAAGGTTAATCCGCTCAGCCAGCTAAGTAAGCATTAGTCAACCTGGAGAAGTCGACTGTTTTATAATTACAGCACTCTTTTTTTACTTAACCCTAAATTTTGAATAAATATCTGAAAAAACATCATTACAAAGGTATTGTAAACAATGTTGAATCTTCCATTCTGACATTTTGACAGATGCAATTGGTCTCTTGCTGTAGTTGTGAAACTTTTTCCTGAATCCCTGCAAATTGCCTCTTGAAAAAGCTGTGGAGCCCCTCTTTGATCTCTGAGCTCGTATTGAAGTCACATGAGTCCAGCTGCACATTACAGTATGCATGATCCGACACATTTAAAATTCAACCCGTTCCGTATATAAATAAAAAATAAGAAAAATGAATAAAAACATAGTATATTTTCCCAGGATCTACAACCAAGTATTATCACAGTGACACGGGACATTTTTAAGTCGAAACAGTTTCTATTAGTGACTAATCTTTTACTGTACGCATCTCACGTGAACGAGCACGCACGACGCTCCCGTTCACGCACGACCTTGTTTTTGTTGATGTTAAACGTGAGTGCGGCTGCGCGCTTCTCAATGCTGTCGCCGTTGCTGCTGACGCGACTTGACAAGAAGAGGGAGAGCGCGATAGCCGTGTGACTTTAGCGAGTGACTCTTTCGAGACTTGAGAGTGTGAGCGGCCCAACTGTCGTGTTATTCGGGCGGTTCTGCTGGAAGATACCGATTGCAATTGAACCATAATCGGAGTCTGGGACTAGTCAATTGCACCCGTATGTAATCGCCCTTCCTCGTCGTCGGACGCTGCCAGGGAGGGCCAAGGAACAAAATAGCTTATCGCCATTATATGATCCAGTGTCCAGCGTCACTTTTACCCTCCATGTGGGTGAGGGAGCTGTGTGTCTCAGATTATGGCGAGAAAAACAGTTAGCAGGAAAAGGAAGGCAGGAGAGCCCAAGGACCAACAACAGGTAGGCGGAAACCGGTGCAGTTCCTTATTAGCTAGCCTGTCAGGTATGCTAGCATGCTAGCTAGAATTGTGCGAGTCGGCTTTAGCGCACATACGGAAATTAAAGAATAACAGTGACACTTTGGGGGATAAATAACGTGTCTTACTCATACAACATCTATCACACGGTAGAATCTGTGGTTCAGTTTAACCAACAATATCGTGGGTTTCTGTGAACATGTCAATGCTAGCTAAGGTTAGCATTGCGTTAGCAAACGGCAATACGCTGTCATTACCGCTAACATTAGCCAAAAGGTGTGCTATCCCCTATTATTAGGGGTTACAACCTAAGCTCAAATGAGATGTCCTTCATTGCTGAATACGATGGACAGGCAGTTTTACTGGTCACCATTTATTGACCAAGTGCATTCTCAATCACCTTCATTATAACGTTCTCCCTTCAGCTATCTTGTTATTGTTGCTGAGATTAACGACATCGGGAACGTTAATTAACCTGGTTAGCCCAGTTACAGACTAACCGTTTGTCAAGAGCTGTGAAATGGTTTTGAGTCCACTGACAACTTTACTCATCAATAACAATTTACTGACATACAGGCAGTATTCAGGCCACAGCAGAAACAGAATGAAACCTCACGACATTCTGTTGAACGTACAACCTGCTTGTGCTTCACTAACTGTGAACTAGCTGTTGTTCTCGTAAAAAAAACGACATTTATTTCAATAAAAACATGGTGTCAACGTCTATTATAACTGTCAAGAAATATCTTTGTGCATCACAAACTGAGGGAGCCAGTTGGTTTTTATTATTTTTTACTTGCATTGATGATTCCTTTAGGGAACTGAATCTTCTTTTCAAATGATTGTAGGGGCTTCAATTTTTTTTGCATTGTTGAACTCAATTGCTCTTCAATTGGATAAACAGGTTTGCCTATTATACATGAGCTTCAGTCAGTGCACTTTCAATTCGGAAACAAATAAACAAGCATTTTGAGGGGTCTTGTTTAACAAACAATGGCATGAATACAATGTGTGTGTCTCCGTGTTTGCCTTGCGATTGACTGGTGACCTGTCCCTGTGTACCCTGCCTTCACCCAAAGGCAATTACACCAGCTTGGATCGGCTCTCGCACCTCCTGCAACCCTTAATTGGATTCAGCAGTATCAAAGTTAAATGGATAGATTTTCTACACACCTTTAAAATTGTCGGCCATCACTGATGCAGTGCGGAGTGCTTTAATTCAGAGCTTTTGTGTGCACCAGGGTTGCATTGTTTAAACGACATGTAGCGCCAGTGACCGTCTTTGAATATGGTTTTGCTATAATACTCTTATGATCCATTAAGGCACTTAGATGCGCACCATCGAGTTATGCATTCACAATCCCCTTGGGGATGAGTTAAGCCTACCATAGAACAGCAGGTTGAGATCTTAAAACAAGAAAAACACAAGCACAGTTAGTGAACAATACTCTTGGTTTTATGAAACGAAATTATCTTTTTTTGAACCTGTCTAGAGGGGGACACCTCAAAAAGCAAAGTTTGCACCAAGCTGAAGATCTCTGCTTTTTCCACAGTCATCTAAGGATTCTTGACCTTTTCTCTCTACAGCTGGGTTGGTGTCAGACGCCACACAAGCGGAGCCGCGTTTCTTGTTCGTCGCGTCATGCCCAGCAGTGGTGGTGCAGTCGGCACTCCGTGGTATGTGCCCTCCGGGGGCGGGAGTTCAGACCTCAGCAGCAGCACGAGTTGCGGCTCCAGCGCAGCCTGCGTGGCTTCGCAGCCGGCAGGCTCCCCGGCATCCTCAAGGAGAGGGAGTTCTCACTGGGACGGCTCAACAAGGTGTTCGCTTCACAGTGGCTCAACCACCGGCAGGTGGTGTGTGGGACCAAGTGCAACACGGTGAGATGGTCTCATATCTATTATAATGCATTTTACACACTCTGTACACTGTAGCTTCAGAGAAAACTGCAAATTGATAGTGATCCTACACTATCAGTTCTTGCACATCACTGCTAACTTGTCGTCTGTTTTTTATTTACAGCTTTTCGTCGCGGACGTCCTGACAGGAAAGATCACGCGTATCCCCATGCTAAAGGACAGGGAGTGCCGTGATGCTGGCTCTGGGGCTTTGGGTGCAGTGGTGGCGGGGCGCCATTACCACTCCACAGGAGGCTCCCGAGCCCGGCTAGACCAGCAGGGCTGTGGGATCCACGCCATTGAGCTCAATCCTTCGAGGACCCTGCTCGCCACCGGAGGAGACAACCCGAACAGCCTGGCCATCTACCAGCTGCCCACACTAGACCCTGTTTGTGTTGGAGACGTAAGGACTTTCAACTACTTCGCTCCACTGACATTTTTGTCTTTGACAATTAGATTTTTCACTTGAAAGTAAAACCCCGCCTGAAAATGTTTTTTCAAATGACAGTCAGACACGAGGAGAGGGCCACAAAAGGAGGAGGATGATGATGATGATGATGAGGATGAGGATGAGGATGAGGATGAGGATGAGGATGAGGATGAGGTTTTACTAAGCTTACTCGAGCCTTACAGTGATTCCTTGTTTTCCAGGATGGTCACAATGACTGGATATTCTCCATTGCGTGGATCAGTGACAGCATGGCTGTTTCTGGT
>JAUESE010000080.1:4962976-4992981 GCA_032274725.1 Malacoctenus triangulatus
CATGCTGTAATTGTTGAGTTGAACCCACAACAAGATCTGACAGGTGACTCTGACTTTTCTTTACCGCTCTCTGTGCTGCTCTCCTCCCAGTCCAGGTCAGCCAGGGAAGGTGCATTGGGGAGGGAGAAGAGGGACACCGGTTGGAGCAGAGGGCACAGCCTGGCCACGCTGTGAATCATCATGCAGCCTAAGGGAACACACTCATCTGGAAAACATGGGCAAGCAACAATTCCTTGTTAAATATATATATTTTTAAATATTTTTATTTCACAGTGATTAATGCGATTTCACTCAATTTTTCAATTCATTGCAGCACCCACCATCCAGTTTAACGCTCCATGTCAGAGTGAATCCATCAGTTGTCAGGTAAAAGTCCCTGAGGTCCTCGGGTAAAATGCACGTGTTTTTCTAGGAAAGAAAATACCCGAGTTAATACATGGGACATCAATGTCATTTGAAGCTCAATTTTATAATTAAAAATCGCTTTAGCACCTGTTCCCATGACAGCAGGCTCCTTTTCTCAGCAGGGTCCCTCTCTGCAAAACGCACGTCGACCACACCAGGCATGCTCTCTGTCCAATACAACAACAAATAAGTACGGTCATTGCAAAGTCAGACTATTTATCTTTAATGCTAGCTAACTGAAACCTTGACAAGAATAAGTCGTCGGGGAAATACCACAATACACACCCAGAATACGAGTGATGCCAAGCGTTAGTCTCTCAGCTACGCCTTTAAAAACTAAACTCTCTTTCGTCTCTTCCATTTTAGCGACAGAAGTTAGTACAAAAATCCAGAAGCACCCTCTGCAGACCTCTGTACAGCATCCTTCACCTTGCCTTTAGTTGACAGGATACGCACAGGAAGCGACGAACGGCATCGATGGAAGGTACCAAACATTTAAACCAATAAGATGCTGTTTTACTGCAACGTTAACCAATCGAATTTTGAGCCACAAAAGGAAGGCGGGACTAGTCTTCCTTAGCAACGCTTGGCTCTCAGGGAGTGGTGGCGGTTGATTCAATATGGCGGCAGAAGCAAAAAGAGTTGGAAAGTCGGGGATTTTCTGGCTAAATAGCGGTAAAACTTTCCCCTCCATGAGCCAGACGAGCCTCTGTTTTCAAATTCTGTCGCGAGATACTACTTAAACCTTGCTAAACATTTTTAAATGAGTCTTGGTGGGCTCTACTTCCGTGTCAAAACTGTAAAATTGTTTGTGTAAATCAGGCTGTTAGCAAACAGTGGGTAGATAAGTTTGTGATTACTTAAATGCAATTTGCATCGGTTCGCCACGTTAAATGTACATGCATTAGTATTGATGTGTGATATCGTTATTTAATTCAGTCAGGTTTCCTGAAGTTTTTTTTACGAAACAAATTTTGAGACTATGTGCAGTCCAAATTGACCTCGTGGTAGCAGTTTGTTTTGTTTTTTTCTTTCTGGACCAGACAACTCTTAGAAGCTCGTGGTTTCCTGAATTGTATCAATATGACATATCCCTCCCTAAAGCGTCTGCTGTTTTTTTTTCCTTTGGCTGCGTTCACAGCTTCAGATGAAGAACAGCCTTTGGTGTTTGTACCTGGTGAGCATCAGTTGCACCGTGGAGGCTGCTTCTTTATATTTTGATGATGATGTTATTGAGTTTAATCTTGCCCTCTTCCCGTGTGTCCACCTGAACTGGCTCAGGAGTGAATGGAGAGGTGAAAAGCAGCAACCCTTCTAACATAGGACGAGCCATCACCAGTGCATCCAATAAAAAAGGCACCAAGATGCGACCGAAGCGTATGTCTGACAGTAAAAATGAGATCATACATAAAGGAAGAAGCAAAAACCAGATGCACCTGCAAAGTGATGACTCAGAGCCTTATTCTCAAGAGAAAATGTCAGATCACCACAGTGGAGCTGTGCCCCCTTTATCTCAAGTAAGACATTTGCCTTTTCTTGCAGGAGTTGTGGAAATGTACTTAAATATATACTTTGTGAATGGAAATACAACAAATCTTTAATCATTTTTTAAAATTGAATTTATCTCGAGAAAAAAAGTTATTGAAATTCAAAATCTCTTTCATACAAATGTCCTGGTCATGTTTCTCCATGTTTCGACTGCCTTTGAATCCCACTTATTTTCTTTTGATTCCTCTCGACATTCTGATATGAAGCTTTCCATTGGATACTGTGTGTTTGTGTGTTTCAGATAAACACAAGTCTCGGATGAACACTAAAACATGTCTTTTTTTGCTCTTTTATTCACACAGGTAATATTCGAGACCAGTAAAGTGAAGAGTGAGGTCTGCTTGAAGGATCTCTGTCCAGAAGATAAGCGACGGATTGCAAACCTCGTTGAAGAACTAGCTAGGTGCCTAAAGGATATCACTTAAAATATATTTCCTCTAAAACAGTTTAGAGTTGTCATGAATTAATACACACACCTGTTGTTTTCCTGGATGCTTTTGAAATGCTCAGTCTCTTCTTTGCTGCTGTTTCCTGCTTTTCCTGCTTCACAGAGTGAGTGAGGAAAAAGAAGAATCCATGCAACGCTTGAAAGATGAACAGGAAATCTTTGAACGCAAGATTCAACAACTGGAGCAACAGAATGTGATTATAGCGCAGGAAAGGGAAAGTATCCTTTCAAAAACAATGAAATGAAGAATTTTATTTTTTCAAGAATTAAAATCACAAGTTATATGTTAAATTATGGTGAGCTCAAAATATTGCATTTAGCACACTGTTGTATATTATCAATAGACACTTAATAAATTAATGTAATAAAAATGCACAATGGTTAATTCGAAAGTGCTGCAGTAAGTCACTTTCAATGCCCTATTTTTGTATTGGAGTCCTGGTTTAACCCTCTAGTTTACAGGTAGTTCGTACTGACAGCCTTATTTGAACAAATCCCTTTCTGCCTTTTTAGATTTGTCACACATAATTTGCAATATCCAAAGCAGATTTTTAGCTGTAGCTTGTAAGCCATTATAAAAACCTTTTTAGGTTTGAATGTAACATGTAGAAATGACTGACAAACTAAATTGCTTTTCAGTGAGATTGAAATGCTTTGAGGCTTTCCAGTGCCATGTTGACAGAGGGTCTGCAGGGGGCAGTGTTGTCTTATGTGAAGCAATTCACTGCCTTTGGCAACGTGCTCAATCTGATACAAAAGGCAGAGAAATGGAGCAGATGAATTTACATTATTGGATGCCTGCTGTAGTTGTCTTCTAGCTTATCCTCTGTTTTGTACAAAATCAATTTCATGGTTGGAGCCGTAGCTCGAACCATCAAAATCATCTCATCGTCCAAAGATGAATCCTGATATTTACTGAGAAAACCATTGTAGTTTCTTTCACCATCTGTTGTTGTGTCCTGTCCTGATTGTTGAACATTGAGAGTAGAATATGTAGAATCGAATATCTCTCCTTAAGATATGACCTGATGGGTCACCAACTGATTCATGACCGTCTCTCCTGAAGGTTTGTCATGCGAGTTACTCTGTTGAAATCCACCCACGGTCTACATCACAATTCTGCTCAGGTCAAACTAGAGAATGGCCAGCAGTCAATTTAGGTTAAAAACTCTGCGAAATATGAAGAGTAATTGACCGGGCTGGTAAATTGCACGATTGGCAACGGCAGCGGAGAAAATTAGGAAAGCACAACTCAATTAAAGGCACTTTGGCTTGGAGACTTGGCATTTACACCAAACTTCTAAACTCCATTAAAAAGGTATTTGAGAAGGAAAAAGTGTTCAGATCCAAGCACCTCAGGGGGGGATAACATAGTCTTTTAAAGTGTGTGCTCGAGTCATGAAGGCCCCTCTCAGGCAGAAGGTTCCGGCACTTCTCCCAAAGGTTAAGGAGACACCAAAGGCAAACACACTGAATGAGAATCTTGTCAAGTTTTAATTCCATTACTTCTTGGCTTATCTTATCGAACCGAGATTCAGGGCTGTCAGGGAATATAAAGAATCTACGGCTGTACCTTAGCCCCGAGCCACTGAGGATGAGAGGGAAAAGTACCCTTGATATTTGGGCTGTTCAGCTGACATTTGCAACTGACTGGCACAGTACTGAGTTTGTGTTTGAGATAGAAAGGAGGCCTTTTGTACTTCTTGGCATGGGCAGGAGTCGCTGTGGTGTTACTGACATGGTACATTTGCTGCATCCGGAGCGAGGCACAGCAGGTGCTGCAGTTAATGCCATTTATTGAGTTGAAACAATTGGAGGGAATCCTGAGGCCATGGAGAGAGATGGGCATAACGGCACTGTTACATGCATTTGGAAAATGCTAATGATGCAATAGAAGAATGCCAATGCTAAACCCATTTTCCCCCTTCCAAGTTTTAGATGTGTGACATTTACAATCTTGTGCCATCACGTGTGCTTTTGTACGATAAGTATGCATGAGAAGCAATCATTAGGATAATTATAAGATCTTTGTTCCTACAAGCAGAATGCCCAACTTTATGTATGTTGTCTCAATTTGGATGAGTATTGCATTGTAGTGGTTACTTCTCTTGCCTCACAGCAAGAAAACTTTGGTTTGAGTCCAGGCTCTGGATTGTTCTGAGTGGAGTTTAAGTGCTGCTGCCTGTGCTGGCATATAGAAGATGGATAGATGAATGGATGAAGAGTACTGCTTTAAATCATATTCTGTGTCTATCACCCAAATTAAACATGGCTTTAGTCGGTTTTTAAAACCTGGTGAAGGCTTGTGTTTGCTGAAATTTTGTGTTGAATGAGAATATTTTCTGTATCCACACAGATGTGAAGAAAAACACTGAGTTCCTTTCATCTATGGCTAAACTCTCGTTTTGAGTGTTATCTGAAGTGTACGAGTAAACTCCAATCAAATCAAACCAAATGATTCTTTTGCTGGCTGCCGCTGCAGTGGAGGGTTTAGTGATACCTCGCCATATCAAGAACATATCTAGTTGATGTCTGGGCACCGGGGGTCTGCCTGTGTAGAGACTACATGTTTGTGTGACCCGTGTATCAAGTAAATTAGGGATAATAAGATGCCAATAAATTTTGTGTGTGTGTGCGTGCTTCTGTCTCTCTCCATGTTCACTCTCTGATAAAGTGACAACTTGTCCAGGGTCTACCTGCACTGGAATCAGCTCTACTGCCTCGCAACCAAAAGGTGGTTACAGCAGTACAGGGGATGGATGGGTGGATTACAGTCAATAAGTTACACTGAAGCAGAGCTGAAATAGAAAGTGTTGGAGCAAAGTCGTGTTGGCATGTAATCACTATGAATTGTGTAGTATTTTGGCTCCATGAGGTGTGTGTTTGGTCATCCTCGGTATGTGTACAGTTGGCATTACAAGGTGTGTGCATCCTAATCTCTGTTCAAATGCTCACTTTAATTTCTAAGCTGTGATCCATAAGTGCCTGAGCAGCTTCCTGTTGATCGCGACCTTCTTCATGATACAATTTGAAGATTTTTTTTCCTTCAAAATAATAGTCGGCTAATGTGTGGTCGTATCATCATCTGACTTGCACTTCCATTTCTTCCCGTGATTTTGTAGTATTGAAACAGGGATGTAAGCTGTCTTCTTCTATTAATTCTCCGCCATCTCCTCCTTGTGCACACTCATACACTCGCGCACAAATTCACACATCGGTCTCCTCCCCCGTTCCTCTCACATTCGTGCTCAGCCTCAATCTGTTTGGCACAGTGTCCTAAAGCAGGCTTTAAAATATTCCCCCCTCCTGTGCAAATTTGTTCCACCTTGAAGTGGATTTCATTATTTCATTTGAGCCTCGGCCTGACAGGGAAGTGAATCATTTTGACAGGCCCCGTCTGAAGCCTCTTCAACCCAAGCCCTTGATTCTGAGTATTTTTGGAGCAGGTGGGAGGAGTAAGTCATTGTTGGCACTCCGCAGCTCCGGTGTAAACCAGGGGCTTGCCGAACGCTTGGCCCCCATTGGCTGATGTCCAAGGCTGTGGTGGAAGCATGTTTAGTGTGGCGACAAACTGAGAGGTGGAATCTTATCAGCGTTGCTCCACTCGGTACAGATTACCTAGCGCTGGCTGTCCGGGGACTGTGTCACCCTGTCAGCACATGAACACGTTACCATCATTTATACTCTGGGATACTGTGATGTTGCAGACTGGTTGGACTTTATTTGAGCACACAGGATTGAGATTGGTCCACAGCGAGATCCAATATAAGCTGGAGCTTCATATCCAGTCCTGTGTGTCGCACATATTCTGTATATTTATCTCATTTCAGACCCTGGAAATCATAAATCAGCACTCCGTATCTTGAATTGAGGTGTGGTGTAGCTATATGAAGATTCTCAGCATCCCCCCCTTCAAGACCCTTATTCATTCTGTGTAAATACACCTCCCAGCACAGGCTTACATGAAGTGATGTCCTTGTGATGTCCTTACGTTTCCCATATAGATCTGCTTCCGTGGACATCAGTGCATCGGTAAAGGAGCTTCAGTTTGACGACGGGTTCAATCAAAGTGCTTCCTGACATTTTCCCTGCGTTTATGGAAGCTGCTGCCTTGCATTTGCCTGCTGTCTGGTCCTCAATTCAAAGCCATCCCCGCTCTCTTCTCTTTCGCTCCGTTTCATTTCCACAGCCTGATTGAAGTCTTCTAACAACCAAAGTGTTTTCTTATGGAGTGTTCCGCCAACTATCCCTTCAATAAGACTCCACTTTGAACTTTGATTTTCTTTTAAAATGGGGGCGCTTCTTTTTTTTTTTTTCCAAATGGATGCTGAGAAAACTCATCAGCTGTGGGAGCCATGCCACCGTCATAAAAAGATATGGCCTGGAGGAACACGCTTTACGGTCAGCTTGGGTGGGAGTGTGCATACTACTTCCTTTCTCGCAGTGTTTGCGTGTGGGCCGTTTACAGTGCAGGTGGGGAATTGGCGCTCTCGCTTCTTGCTGTTTTGGTGTGGGTCGTGGAAAGTCAGACTGAGGTTGATTATTGAATTTGTGCGACTGTCTGTGTGTAGTCTCTCCATTCTCATGCTCATTATCTTTGCGCGTGCTGGTGTGTTGCGGCGCTGCCACTGTCATTAGTGGGCTCCTGAGGCGCAGCAGTCGTCCCGCTCCAGATTAGTTTTCTTGCAGTTGCCAGCTCTCTGTCTGGCAGATAGCCTGGCGCGGCACTGCCCAGCTCAGCTCGATACAGCTTGGCCCGACCCAGATGGTGAAAGCTTCGTGCCACAACAACAACTTTGATTTCGCTGGATGTGTCTCCCTCTGTTTTCTGCTCTGCTGTCCCCTTCACTTTTCAGCTCCAATGTGTAATTGATTGCAGAAACAAGGTTTTAATTCAGATTGTCAATCTAATTCTTGCACCTTTTTTTTCTCTCCAAACTACACAATAGTGTTTGCAAACTCTTACCTTCTCATCAGAGATGCAATTTTAAGAGCTTTAACAATTAGACTGTCAGCGTGTTTTACTTCTGATTGCTTTGCTCAATTGACTGGAAACTGTTTCCTGTGTTACTGTCATATTTATATGCTCTTTTAGCCACGCGATTGTACTAGTCTGCAACTGGGTCCAGTACATGGATGTGTTCGTTGTTGAAGGATCGTTTTTTTCCAAGTTTCTTGCTGTTTCACTCTGTTGGTCCCTTAACTACTGGTCCTGCAGGCCTGCAGCAGCAGTACAGAGAGTGCCAGGAGCTGCTTGGGCTCTACCAACAATACCTTTCCCAACAACAGGCGAAGCTCAACCAGTCTATTACCCAGCTGAGCCAGCCAGCAACCCACAGCAAGGTAAGTAATGGATAGAAAAAATGATTTGATGGTGTGAAACTATCACTGGTGTTTTAGCCATGCTTGAAGATATTGATTTTATTCCTCTATCCCTTTTTCTAATTACACCCATGTGCTGGGGGGAAAAATACCCCGCAATGGTTGTAGCACTTTTAAGAAAGCTTTTGCTATGTGAGTTTCCGTCAGTTAATGACAGTCCAGTAAAAGGTTATTATTGCAAGATTCTGACTACACATCTAAGAAAGGAGAACAGAACAATTGATTAAATGGAGATAAGCTTTTAAGTTGACGTGAAGACAGGAAGCTGCAGTTTTTCCTTGAAAAATGCGAATTTTGATCACTTGGTGTATTTTTGACTTTTGAGCATAAGTTTTCTCTAGTTAATGTCAAAGCATTTACCTTAAGCTTTCAAATTTTGCTGTTGGCGGATATGGTTTCAACAAAGTTTAATATTCAGATAATGAAATTGAGATAACTTGAAAAATGTATGAAATTCTCATGATTTATCAAGTAATGTTTTATCTATGTACAAAATGAGTGGTTAAAAGGTTGAACATTTGAAAACAGTTTGAAAAAAAAACAGAGAAAAAAAACCTGTGAAAATGTTTGTTTCAATCTTGCTCTACGATTGGCAGGACAAACATAGTTGTTTACTTGGCATACATTCATGCGCACAGCCAAGCTCCCATTGTATTGCCAAGTGTCATGAAAACTGGAGGCCACTTCAGCCCTTTGTCCAGTCCGTCTTCAACAGTAAAAACTCTCTCAAGGTGACATTTGAGGAACGAAGACGCCTCTCTGGCTTCTGCTTCTGTATGAATAGATGACTTGGCTAACCTCATTGTCCCGCTGTGGCTCTGAATAATGTGTGTTTGCCTGCTCTCTGACCCTCAGTAAATTAGTCACGGCCTCTTCCCTGGTAAAGCAAAAGACGCTTCCCACCTTATGTTTTTCTCATAATGTTCTTGACCTTGGCTTACCTGCCATTTATGCCCAGTTGAAATAGTCCTCTTATTCCTGTTGCCACTGTCCAGTATATAGTGGAAGGCCTTTTGCTTCTGTGCTGCACAAAACCCCAAATGCATCCTAACATGCCTGTGCAAACTCCCTATTGAATTTAAAGCATCAGCTTTGAATAAGCAGCAAATATAGTCAGGAATTAGTGTCTACACAAGATGTATTCAGCTCCTGCGGTTTGTACAACTTGTGTTTTGGCTGCAATCAGAGCACAATACACAATGACTGTGGTTACGTGCACAAAATGGAATGAAATAGACCAGGAAGGATGCTTTGGGTTGCAACAACCCACATAAAGTGCGAGTGAAACGAGTTCTGGTGGAACAGCTCTAGTGAGCAAACAGGGAGCTTTTACTGCACATAGCAACGCGGGTAAATTAGATTGGTGAGTCCTTGTGCAGTATTGGTAAATTTCGGTTTGTAGGCCAGGTCTGAATTAAAGTTTTATGGAGCAGACTAATGTTTTTGGCGTAAAAAATGCCATCAGCGTTTCAGAGTCTTCCCAAATTGGCCAAAATGCATTTATTGTCCTCTTTGTTCTCTGTCCAGGTGCTCAGCAGTGAGGAAGCCCACAGCAGGGTGTCTACAAGCAGAGCTAATGGCTCACTCTTTGATGGCTCATACCTCAGCCTTGCTGCCACGGGAACACAACAATCTCAAGTGTACAGGAATGGGGATGCACGAAGAGGAGAAGCACCATCGGGGTTTAGAAACCCCGCTTCTCTTTGCTCTGTTTGTGAGTCCAGTCCAAACTGTCGGCCTATCAAACGGCATATGGATCAGCAAAGGGAGCACCAGGAGCCACATTTATGCCGCAGATGTGAACGAAGCCAAAGTACTGGTCACGATACCGGCTACAACACACAGCAACAAAGAAGCAACAGTAGCTCTCATCAATCCAGCGGCTACCATGAGACTTGTAACAAAGAGGAGGCTGAAAGGTACAGTCAAATTTCTCTCATCATTCACGTTCCTGGACTGCATTCACTGTGCAAACAGGAAGTGTTTTGCATTGGCTACTTATTGGTACGCAGGCACAACAGAGGCGGCGTCCCGGGTTTAGAGGCTAAGGCCACTCCCACCAGGTCACCACTGCTGGGCCAGGAGGACTGGGAGGTGAAGAAGCACCAGCTCCTTCTGCAGAAGACACAGTTAGAGATGGAGAGGGAGAGGCTGCAGGCACGGCTGGCTGAGCAGGAGGAGAGGCTCAACAGACAGAGTCAGCTGCTACGTCAGTCCCGTCTCGATTACAGCAGGTAGTTACAGGAGCCTCAAAGAATCGAGCCATGTCAGGAGACACGATGAGGCATACATTGATTTGTTGATACATATTTTTATAACACCTACCTTTTCATCACTAGTCGTTTTTTTCCCCTATTTACATTTTCAGTGTCTGTCATTGCCATCTGAATGACGCTTTCTGTATTTTTTAGTTTTCAACAAGCTACTCGAGCTGAGCTAAGCAGCTCAAACACGAGGAATGGAGGTTCAGAGCCGGAGGGACCTTCCCACGAAGATTTACCTCCGAGGTAAACCAAGTAGGAGTGGCAGAAGTATCAAACTACAACTCCTTCAGTCGGATACATGAAAGTGTGAACTCGACTTCTGTATCAAATCCACAGACAGACACACACACATACCAGTATATTGTGTTTGTGGTTTACAGTAAGTCTGAAGATGCTGAAGCACCTCCGGCAGGACAGAGGGTCCATGAGAAACAACTACAAAGTAAGCCTTTCTCTCTGTACAATTACAACAGTAAATCTTTGATAAAACAACTTCAGAAAATCACATACCCAAAAGTTATATTTTCCTGAAATATAATTTTTCTTTACCACTCTCATGTGCATATATGTGTTGTTTTTTTTGTTTTGTTTTTTTAATCATTTTGGTCTTAGCTTTGCTGCTTGCACTTCTGATATAACTTATTTCCTTTGCCTAGATTCGTTCAAACAGTCCGGAAGGGAGAAGACCACGTCTCCTGTAAAGTCTCCCACAAGCCAGCGCAAGCTCACCTCAGTGTCTGCAGTGCAAAAGTCCCCGGAGTCCAGGTACCTCTTGCTCCCCGGACACCTGTCACCATTTAGGAGTGAAACATTTACCATTTATTCTAGTAGTTCTTAGTTTCTTTATGGTGTTTTATAAGCTTCACACACTTATCACGCTGGGTAAATAGCAGCATGATAACAAATATATTTGATAACCTCGCATTAATTTGCACACAAATGGCCTGCATGGCTGAAGTCGGTAGCAGCTCAGCACTGGGCAGAAGAGTCGATTGCTTGTTGAGCAACAACGAAAAACAACAGCGTAAAGGATCTAAATGATGCAGTGAAAAGGCGTGAATCTCGGCTGTTTTCTGATTGTGAAAAGAACTTTTCTCAGGACAAACAAATCTGTCTATGACTTGTGATGCAGGAAGTCTTGTGGTAGCTCACCTCAAAAGACGAATGTTTGCAATGATTTTGTTATCTGGTGCTTTGTCATGCGTATCATCAAGCTGTACTGAACAACATAAGAAACACGTGTGACATGTAAGTTTGACATTTTTTGTTTGGCTTGGATTGCAGCGGTGTTGATGACTAAATGATGGCTTTTCTTAGTCTTGCTAACTGTGAGCTGCGAGAAAGCTAAATGAAGCTTTTTACTGGGCTAGCTAGTGCTGTGGCCAGCCTGTCAGGAGACATGCTGCGTTCCATTAGTCGGCCTAGCAGGGATCCTGCAGCAGGTGTAATTGAACAGACTTCTGGATGCACACGCTGCCCTCCCTTCTCTCTCAGCCACAGTAATGAGAGAGAGAAAGCAAGAGTGAGGGAGAGATGTTAAAAGTGTGTTTCAGGGCGAGAACGTTGGGTAAAGTGAAAAATGGGAAGCGAGGAAAGTTAGAGCGGGCCCAGATGGATCGCACTGGAAATGGTGAGAAAGACGCAAGAGGGGAGAGAGGTTCTGAGGACAGGGATGAATCACTGAGTGGGAGTAACGGACTCTCCCAAAAAGGAAAGAACTTTTTTTCTTGGAAATAACATCGCCGTGCATGCATGTGCTCTTACCAGCCTTCGCGTGAGAACTTTTTAGTTTCCATGACATTTTGCTTGCAAAAAAAAAGAATCGGGTGTTGCTATTTGTGTTTCTGCAGACATGTTTCAACTGCTTATTATTCCTACAGTGGGTCCGATTTGCCTATAATGTCAGATATCTTCTCCCCTTTCGTAAACATATTGATTGACAGGAGCTGCAAGACAGCATCCCCCCTGTCTGTTTGAAAGGATACTTTTCAAAGCAGCTCCAAGTTTACTTCTGACGATTAACTCCTAAACAAAGCAGCGCGTGGTCCAAGTTGAACTGTGAGCTCTGGCAGATGCCCATTAATTCCAGCAGGGGACCACGGGTATCAGATCTTATTACCATCCATTTTCACCTCCAAAGCCTATTAAAATTGTTGGACTCCAACACACTGCTCTCCCTGTTTTATACAGCCAGTAATGAGGAAGTCTGCCACTCAGAGGCCTTTTGTGGTTTTTCTTACAACATGTTTGCTCATGTGCATCCCCACAGATAGTTATAATCCTTGTGGTAATCCATTGACTTGGATTAGACAGGTTGCTTTTTTCTTCACCGGCATTCAAATTGTACGCCACAGAAATGGAAAAGATTGCTGTGAATGGAGGAAAGGCAGCACTGTAACTTCTGGTTGCTCATTTTGAGTCCATTTGGCAGGCGAAGCTGGTCGACTTTTCAGATATGTTTATACGTCTGTGTGAAGAATTTGAAGGCATACACGTGCCATGTCAGTTTTGTAGATGCAGAGCAGCATGCAGCATATGGATACCTCCACCAAATCAGATTTGTGGTTTATACTTATTCTGGATTGCATCTTCAATTATGTAAACAAACATTCTGAAGTGGAAATACTGCTGTGTGTCAAATCCAACAGCATCACTGTATTAGCAGTTCAATGCGCCCTTCAGTAAACAAACATCCACCCTTCAGCAGGATTTGGCACGTTACCTGCAGCCTTCTCTTTCACTTGGCAACAACATGCCCCTGGTGGCCATCTAATCTCAACCAATTCAATCTTGATGTGCAAATTGCAAAAACCAGGCCGGGGTTAACATTAAGTGACCTTCTTAATCCTTTCATGAATCCTGCGCTAGTTAGTAATGAGACAGTTCCAGCGCACCCCGCCCATCTCATCTCCATCCTTCCCTGCCGCTGCCCGCCTGCTATTGATTGGTTGGAAAATTGACATGCGGGATATACGCAGTGGCCATTATAGGTTTTTTATCTTACTGTTTGGACTGCAAATGAAAAGGGGCGCCGGGGCGAGACGGCTATCTTTAATGAAAGAGAGGAGCCAAATAAGCAGTGAAAGTTATGAGCGGGAAGAAGGCGGCGGGTATGCCGAGGAGTTTGGTGGAAATCTTTCTCTCTCCCTGGCCTCACAGAGCCACGAAGGAGGCGTTCGGTATCGCTGCACTGGAGGAAAGAAGCCAACCTGTTTTATTATACTCAAAGGATTTGGTTCCATTTAAGTTCAAAGCATTTACAAAGCATTTGAAAGCTGAGGCGCGCTCAGCGACTGTCTTCTTGTAGTTTTTTTCCATCATCTTTTTTAATTTCTACATGAAGGTGAAAGATTTTTAAGAGTCCACTGTCTGTTACTCCCACGGGGTTTTCATGTTGTTGCGAACTGGCACACAAGATCGAAGTGCTTTCATGTTGGCATTGCTGTGCGTCCAGATGCTCTGAAAATGATTCAAGAAAGACTTTTTTTTCTTTTAAAACCATAAGCACGAACGTGTGTATCTTCCTCTTTCTGTCGATGTTTCTTGTACATGCATACTGAAGTAAAACTGAATAGCCTGGACTGTCGTAGGAGATATAAATCTCTAAGAATGGCTCACAGTTTAACTTTACACTAACAGGAGCCCACAAATGAAGTTTTTCACTGCACTGCACACCTCCTCACAAACTCTATTTGCATTTTTTTTTCAAGCCTTCATCCAATCTCAGTGCCCCCACCCTTCCCTCACCCCACCCACCATCCCTCCCTCCCTCCCTCCCTCTCTCCCAAGCTTACCCCCTCCCACCACCGCGCCAGTTCTGCCCAAACTGTACCCCCTACACCCCCACCCGTGCTACCCTTGTTATAGATTGTGACCGCCGGATAGATTGTGACCGCCGGTAAGTGATGCATTATTCATTACCAACATGTCGTTTGTTGATGGATGGCTGTTTGAGAGCCCTGTCCGTTAAATAAATCAACAAATAAAAATGCAAATTCTCACATTTCGAGTGAAGCGGCCCAGCTGAAGTCCCTCCCCCCGCAGTCCCTCTCTGCCTTTTCTCTCTACCCACAAAGCAGCACTCATTTTCAGTCTCGCTCGCTCGCTCTCGCTCTCTGTCTGTCTGTCTTTCCTTTGCTGTCGGCAGGCAGTAGACCAAATGAGGGAGACAGATTTACTTAGTTGAGCTTCAGTCTCTTTTTCATTTGTTATCATCCCTCAGTTGACTTAACCCTCATTCAACACCCCCCCCCCCCCCCAAACCCCCCGTCTTTGCTCAAACATGTGCATACATTAGCACATGTTGCTAAAGCAAAATATAGCCTTTCAAAGCAGCCCGGCTGCCGGTATGTGCTGCCCGAAGTTAGTTTGAAAACATGACATATCAAGGTCCACAGTTACGTGTGGAGGAGCACAAATGCGCTCTGATTGGAAGTTCCACCAGTGTGTCTGTCTGCAAGACCACCCACATGCATATCAACAAGTACATCCCAAAGATTGCCCTTACCTGGGAGAGCTGTGTGCCGACCCGCGCGATGCAAATCGATGCAGCTTTAAACGAGCAGAGAATTATGTTAGCAACATCAGTGGAGCGTGCTTTAAAGAATTCATGTTTTGTATCTGGAATGGCCGTCGTTCGACTGTGTATACACTGAATAATTTATCAAGCCAGCCAGACTGAGGGATTGAATCTCTATTAGCTTAATCTCCCCCGTTTTGGTTTATTTATTTCACTACACATTCCCTCATTTCTATTCTGAGGGAGGACGCACTGGGTTCTCTTCCCCCCTTTTTTTCCCTCGCACCTGCAAGGAACTGTGTTTTTCTGTCGGGACGCCTCAGTGGTTTCGACTTGTTAACGCTGCTCGTTAGGGTTCAGTAGGCACTTCACCAAGAAAGATTTTCTTAACACACGGAAGCGAGTTTTACTTTCATATTGTCTGTGTTAACAAGTGAAAGGTGAATGACAAATACTTTTCCAAGTAGACTTCAGCCTTGTTCATGTCTGCTGTTGGTCCCTCCGCTTGCACCTTCTCTGCTTAACTTTGAGGGCACGTAGTGTACCCGGCGGCCTTTGTGTGCATTTCTCCGCTACAATGGAACAGCACAAGGATGCTCATTTTCAGCAGTGCCTCTCTACAGGGCTCTGTATAATAAACTCAGCCTGTGCCAGTCCAGCCTTTGAAACAAAGTGGGGTCATATGTGGGGAAAAAAAACATAAATCCAATCAAAACAACATAAAAAAAACCCCAAAAAAACAATTTTTTTCCTTCAGGTTGGACTTTTCCGTGGTTGAATTATTGGATATCTTTAGTCCTGTCTCTGCACCCGAGAAATGCAAGCCAGCAACTCAAAGACCAAGAGCAACACAACGTGGGCCGACCCTCACCGTCTCCAAATCACTGAACCGAACCTTTCTCACTCCTGGTGGGCTCCATCCTCCGAGCAGTCAGCAGGACTTGGAAGAAAGCCAAATACTGGAGGATATATTCTTCATATGCTGACGAACGGGGAGACGATGAATAACAAAGGAAAAGCTTCCACTTATGTCTCGTTCACTAGTTTGTGTGCAACATTTTTTCTTGATGTTCTAAAATCCTCATACTTGTCAGCTTTTTATAAAATGTTTTGGTCATGAATTTATCACAAATAAACGAATTCAACAGGAATCTGTTGTCCTGTGTTGGAATTTGATGTAAGGAATGCTTCACTGCCAATATATGTATTGATCATCTTTAACAAGCTATCTTTCTGTATACCAGTGGAATCCCATGATACACATTTGTTGTGAACATCATTAAATATGTTATGTGGCAGTTATATAACTTGGCAGTTTTTTGCAAGCATGCAGCAAGATGTCCATTGTTCTGTTTTTGCGTGTTTACTCTTAAGGTAAAAATTGTCTTACTGTATCATTAAAAACTGAACTTATTTCATTTTTTGCATTTTTCAGTGTGTGGTAAACTTAGTGCTTTGTATGTTTTTAAAAATGTATTATCTTATTCACTCATGTTAGCTATACAATGCAAGGCACTCACACATCATTGGGATCAATTTGGTGTTCAATGCCTTGCTGAAGGACACATTGACACATGGACCAGGGGAGATATGCGGGATTGGACCGTCAACCTTGAAACAGTAAGACGACCCACTCGGCAAGCTGAGCCAACAAGAAATCATGCTCATTGTTGTGGAGATAAGTCACACAAAGTAATCAGGACACGACACGACATGCTTTATTCTAGACTGTGCTTTATTATTGGGCTAAGCTGAGACGCATCATTCATTTAAAATTACAAAAGAAGAGTCCAGGGGACCAGAGAATGGTGCAGTCTGGAGAGACGGGAGGGGGCGGGAGCCTAAAGCGCACTGCCCAATCAGAAGCTTAGCTCATCAGGAACCTGGCAAAGCCTAATATGCAACATTCATTTCCCCTCCTTCCGTATGTGCTGAAATTGGGAAATAGATTTCCAGAATACTTTGAAAACCACATGAAGGAAAAAAGTGATTTTAGCAACTCTGCTGAGCTTTGAAAAGAAAATCACTGATAACAGTACTGGGAAAAAAAGAGATAAGAACTCAATTTTGTTTTGATGAAATAGTGCAGTTTTCATTGAACTTTGTTCTCGGCAGAACACATCAGTCGAACAAGATCAGAGCTCTGTCAAATGATACAAAGCAGGATGGGAGAGTTGGAGGAGGGTAATAAAAGTTTCAGAAACCCAAAACTGTTGTTCTATGCCAGCAGTTAATCACCATTGAACAATAAATCAGACATCAGCTAATTACATATTAGCAATAACTTATCGTGACCTCAAGGCATGTCCTCTGTTGTGAATACATGTCTGATAAAACAGTTGAGATGGAGTGTCTAACCAGGGAGTACACCTTTGTAAAACCTTGTTTTGAAGGTTCTTGGAGGAGAACAAATGGTATTGTAAAATGAGAGAAGCATCTACCAATTTGGCATCTTTTTTTTTTTTCTTAAACAAAAAGTTGTTTTTTTCTTTCAAAAGAGTACAGCATGAATTTATAAATACAAATATACATAAGGCTTTAGGGTTGTACTGCATTGTTGTGAATAGTTTGTCAGCCACAGGAAAATGTCTTGGTAGAGTCAGAGTTTTCCCCCCAATACTTGTAAAACTGATGTAGGTGGTACAAAGTAGCACTTACAAGCAAAAACGGATCAGTGGCAATAATAGAGCTCAGATCTTGAACCAAACAGCACAAATAAATAAAGTAGGACAAATAAATAAATAAATAAATAACTGAACGCATAAATAAATGACTGAAATCTGTCTTTGACATCACTTGGTCAATAGGAGTGGGGTTTTTTTTTGTCTCCATCATCAAAGAAGTGCTGAAGGCATGGTCCTGCACACAGGAACAATGATCATCTGTGAACCACAGCAGCGGCCCATGCACGTCGATATAAAAACTATTTGGTCACGTACCAACTTATAGAAAAATAATGCCATGAAAGCATGCATATCATCTCAGACATGACTTATAAATAAATATCTAAACAAATAGATAAATGAATAGAACCCATTAATTTTTTTTCAATTTTTTTTTTACAAAATAGGTCAATGTGTGTCTAAGCTCTAACTGAGGTCAATGCTCTCCCTGACTGTATTCTGGATAAATGCCTTGGTCAGGTCCTACAGTTCGTACCGTATCCTAGCGATTTTTTTATTTTTTTTTTTTAGTACCTGGTTTTTAATGAGCATTATCATGTTTTCATTCATATATTTTTTTTTTAAGTATTTAAAGTACTTTATCCAGTCCTTGTAGATAGAAGTAAAAGTCCTATAAAATATGCAAACCTATGTACAGAGAGAAAACAGAGCAAAAAAAGAAACAATTTACAGTATATTCATCGGTTTATGTATATATTTATATATTTATATATATATTTATATTCAAACTTCTGCTCTGTTTCTTGATGTTTTTGAACCACTACTTTTTTTTCACTTTTTCTCGTGTAAACTTGCAGCTTTAAGTTGGAGCGAATGAAGATGAGGTGCTTGGCATTCTCGTTCCCATGGTCGTTCTGCTTTTTCCTTGTTTTACTCGACATAAAAACATGGGTGAACGACGTTAGTGATCGCTCGAACCTTGTCGACACCTTTTTTTTTCTCTCTAATTGTCACTGAGCGGCGGGGCAGTCAGAAAGGGCACACAGTGTGGCGATCAGGGACACCAGACATGTGACATTTAGCTTCAGATGTTATTGTTAGATTGGGTGGGTTCAGGTGGATCCGCAGGAAGTTTTGTGGGAGGGAAAAAAAAGAAGAAAAAAAGTGATGGTCATCTGTTCTGCACTGTGCGCCAGACTCAGGGGACTGTTGTGTGGCTCGCACCAACCGAAGGCGTCCTGGGAGGTGTAGTGGCGTCTTTTAGCCTCGCTGGATTTGGAAGGTAAATGTTAAATTATTCAAACTGCTAAAAAGGTTAGACACAAACGCTGGGGAAATGGCATAATGAGCAGTTTATAGGAAAACTAGTAACAGCACCCAACAGGAAGCATTGTCTTCCAAAGTGTCATATAGCCTTATAAATATTCATATATATAAATATTCATTGAGTAATCTCCACCAGCTCAATGCGTGTTGAATACGGGGTCCAATAAATCCAAGTCTGTTGACCTTTTGCAGGTGTATAGTAGGTGTTGCTACCATTTTTGTAGACTATTATGAGCAACTGTTCACGAAAGCAATATGAAACCAGTGTCAGTGACAGAGCAGTTGTAATGGCTGGATGGCTTTTTGCACTTATTGCTTCATTTTACAGTTTCATTAGTTTCATCTTTACTTTTAATTGCATGAGTGCATCGCACATAAGGGGATATAACATCTCCCGGAGAATATGCTTCATGTTGAATATTACCAGCAGACAGCCACACATTAACTGCTGGACAGAAAGTTGTAAAAAAAACAAAAAACAAAAAAAAAAACCTTAGTTGCTTCTTCTCTTCAATTGGAAGCCACCTTTTGACTGTCGCTATCACTGGGTCCAGTAGGTTTAGTCAGACCCCCATGAAGCCACGCTGTGCCAGTCGCAACCGCACCGACTTTTGTGTTCTGATCCCACCACCCAGCAGAAGGTCACCGCCGGTGCCCTGCACACAGCTTGGATAGTTAGCACCTGTCTTACCAGGTTACCTAATGCCCGCTTGTGTTTGGAGTGAACCCGCATGACTCTACGTTAGTCCTAAATGTGTTCTGTTTTTGTAAGTAAAATGACCACCCAATGACGACAGTTTGTTATATTTGACATGCACTGAAGCTCTCTACGCGGCTGAGGAATGATATGGATCTGGCTGGAGTTTTGACATCATAATAGCGCGTTGGCTGCTTGCAGTAGTTGTGTGTTGAGTTCCTCTTTTTTTTTTTCTTTTGTTTTCTGAGAGCACAGTGCTTGATGGCAGATTCTGCAGGTGACAAGGCACACCTTGACATGGTGACAGCCCATTCGCTACATGCACTTTACTGAATGCAAAAGAGAGCAAGGGTTGTGAAACGTATTCATTTTGGTTCAAGTTTTCAAAGAGAAGTTTGTGTGTGTGTGTGCGTGTGTGTGTGTGTGTGTGTGTGTGCGTGCGTGTGTGCGTGTGTGTGTGTGAGAGAGAGAGAGAGCACAAAAGATATGTTTGGAATAGAGTCGAAGATAATTGTCCTTTTCCTCTAAAATCATTGAGCCTGATTCTCTTAAAGCCTGCTACTGAGATGTGGCTTTTTGCATGTTCAGATAATATTTACACCATATGTGTTTTCCCCCCCACACGTGTTTCTTTTAGCATTATATTGTGTGTCAGCATATAGGTAATCAGAGATAGGAATGCCTGCAGTCGTGGGAGCTGCCAGATTTGCGGTTCTTCCCAAGCAGAGCAATGCTTCAAACCCCAGCTAAAATCTACAAAAAATTACAGCTCGATGTAGTCAGTAGCCGTTCTATATACAGACACACATATATAAAATATGTGCATATAAATACATATATTTGTGATTAATATCTATTTATCCATATATACTGTATATATGAATACATTTGCTTGAATGCTTGTTATACATATATATGTACTGCAAATATAAACAAGTTCATATATTTCAAACGTTTCTGATGTTATTCTATCTATGAGGTTAGGATGTCAAGTTAAAAAAGATAAGGCTGTGATACGGAGCAGCCCCTCCCATGCACTCGCCATCCCTCCCGAGACAAAAATGAGAAGAGAAAAAAATAAACATTTTGAGTAATTGTAAACTAGCGAAGTGAGAGACCCCATTTGGCCGTCTGAAATAGTTTTGCCTGTATTCAAAAAGCATATCAGCAATATATATGTATATATACATGTGTTGTATATATCCGAAATGTACACTTCTTTTTAAGTGCAACTCCCCAACCAGTGAACACTGACTGGGAGAGATGCCGTGGTCCGAGTATATTAGAGCTACAAGTCCTCAGCAATAAAAATGTTTGGTCTTTTGGTCCCTAAAACAACTAAGGAATGACAGATAAGACTTCCTGGAGACCGTTGCTATGGCTCTCCTCGGCAACAGTATCCCCTGGAAACGGACAGGCACTCCGAGCTAAAGATGGCCATCCCAAAATCGAAGCCAATTTGTGTCCTGAAAATACCACATTCCCTACTTAAAGTTCTCTCTCTCTCCGAGAATTTGTCCCTTCGTGTTTCAAGTCTTAGAAATTGGTCTTCAAAAGTCAACTGTCCCAAACTCAAACCATCGTACAGAAAGATCTCCTATGGCAGTCCTCGATTCAGTTTGTGAAAAAGTTTGTTTAGTTCTTGTTGGACTTTTGACATCCATGATTCCCTTTAAAGAGTTCAGCGGGGTTGGTCATTGTGAGTTGCTTTGATATTGTTTCTTTTACTCTCTTTTTCCTCATTGTTCAAGTAAAAGTTCCTTGTGGTCCAGAAAAAAGGTAGCTGTCATTCAAGCAGGGTTTTGTGGGTAAAGAAGTGTATATATGTGTGCAGAAGAAAACAAGTCCTGGGGCTAACCAGGCTGGTACAAATTCTCTCTGAGTTCCAAAGTTTTAGTACATCCAAAACGAGGTGTCCTTGACTCGGTCATCGCTCTCTCCCTCCCCTCTGTCTCAGAAGCAGCCTCAGTGGTCCAGATGTTGAGTTTGCACTCGGTGGTGGGTAGCAAGTAGTCAACATATGATTCAGCTCAGCAAAACCTGACAAAGACACACAGAACAAAGGAAAAGCTTCAGTCAACAGATATGTGGGAGGAATGTAGGTGACGCACAGCACTTGATAATTAGGGTTTACATCAAAAACCAGCCTGTTTCACACCGTGAACTGTCAATTACATCTAAATTTATATTTTTACCCTCCAAATGGGGCCAAAAAACCCTGGATATGAGTCTGTTCCTATTGCATTATTAATCCCGTTTACACCCAGATTCTACACAGTGATCACCAGACAGTAGTGTTGGTACGCGGATCAAGCTGATCAGAAGAGGAGCGCTCGATTTCACACCAATCTGCCATTTTGGATGATAAGAACTGGGAAGGACACACAAAAGTTTCAGTTTTGTAACCGCTCTCTCATCTCGTCCTCTCAGTTTCACAGTTTGGCTCTTTGTCCCCACATCGCCTGGATTTACTGCTTTCTAACGCATCAACTTTAGGTACAAAATGTTCACTTGCTTTTTGATATACATCCCACCCATAAACAGGTTAAGACGAATTGCATTCACTTCGTCTGTCAGCGTTCCCAATGTTATGACTGATAGGCATTCATTTGAGCTGTTTCTGAACTTTAGTTTTTGCTCAGGAGCCATCTGCTGACATGAAGTGGGCAGGCTGCCTTGATATCTATATTCTATGATCCAGACTGACATTTTTCAGCAAGTATTGGCTGTGTGTCGCAGATTTTGTGCAGATGTCCATCATCTGAATCTTTTGGCTTTTAGTTTTTTCGTGAAGTATCCTAACAGCCATCACACATAGATTTATGGTAGACGTCAGACAGAGGTGGAGGAGTCCAAGTAACAATCCAAGTTTGAATCCTGATGATTGTAAAAAAAAAAAACGACGATTGTGTTTAAACACCAGCATTATGATTGCGGAGTGGTTTCTGTAATGTAGCTATACATTAAACAAACCAAACAGATCGGCGCTGATGATGCTAAAAGTTGTCGTAATGTCACCATGTTCTGCGTCGTCCTTTACCGCGAATTCCTGCTTTATTTACATGCAGACGAGAGCAGTTCCAGGACACCTGCCTCCCAGTTTTTGGTTATGGATAAACAAAGATCGCTTTGCTGAGACAATTTTGAAAACAAATCTGTGCTTCTCCTGCAGTGAATTAATCTTCCTTCCTGGCAGTGACGCTGCCGTAATCTTCTATGTGATAAAACAATTAGGTTTCGTTTTCTTTTTAAATCAAACAGTTTAATCCTGCTTTGATACGATGAAGGGATTTTAATCAAAACGCACCTGAAACAACCCCCCTCCACCCACCCACCCATCCGTGTCATTGGAAGTTTGTTCTCCCGTCAAAACTTTTTTTTTTCATTTCAATTTTTTTTTTTTTTTAGAAGTGGGAGCTCCGAATGAAAGAAATGATAGGTAATCAGGCAAAATATGAAACAGTAATAATTTATAAGCGAAGCGGACAGAAAACATTCTGCTGAAAATGTTTTGATACATCAAAAAGAACGATGGCACATATTCAGTGAAAAATTCATGTGAAATTGCAGCCTTCTACCTGCAGTGATTCGCCTCGGGACACTGTCTGGTATGGTTCAGTTAGTTTGTGAGTGGGTGATAAGTTGCCCTTGAATGAAGTCATCAGTGGTGAATGAACGACACCGCCTAAACTCTCCATCACGCAGATGAAGGGAGGAGACAAAGAGGAACGGCACAATTACCCGCCTGAGGGGTAATAAATGCCTCTCCCTCGGAAGCGGTTCCTTCCCCGCGCTGCACGCCGATGCGTTTGCCAATTATCTTTTACCTACAGGGTAACACACGGGGTCACTTACTGTAAAGATGTTCTACAAATAGAGGAGGCTATGTGTAAGTAAATACTCGTGCAGCTTTGTTTGTTGCAGCCAGCCATTAAAAGTGACTGATCCATCCAGTTTCAATATCGCAGACACATTAGAGGGCACAGATATTCATAATGCAGCAATATGTGTGCATCATAACAATCCTTATTTGTATTACACTATGAACCTTCAACTTTCAGAGAATACTTCGAGGACTTCTGTTTTGTTTTTTTGGGTTTTTTTTTAGCGTCATCTGCTTTCAAAACTTTTGCTCCTGCTGAGGGTGTGTGCTTGGATGTGTGTGTTGTGTTTCACTTCTCCTTGACTTGCTGCCTTTGTTAGAAGTGAATTAGACACTGCGGTAAATCGTGCACAATAATGAGTAATAGTAACACTCCGAGTGAGTCAGCGCCGGAGTGCCGCTTCATCGCTATTCTTTACAAATGATCAGCTGGTTATCAGGCACCTGCAAATCTTTTGTGACATTTGTAAAAGGTTACAGTGTTTAAGCATTCGTCAATATAACACGCGGTGGGTGCACGTTTTTCTGTTGATTACAAAAGTGCAACAAACGGAGCGATGGCAAAAGCTTGCGGACGCGCCGAGCTCGGCGTCTGACCTGTCTTTCCCTGTGTTTGACGGCTTGCCCCGGCCACCGGGGTGGCGGCGGCTGGCTGGGGCGGGGGGCTAGTAGGGGCGGTTGGCGTCCTTTGGCCTCTTCAGTTGCACCTTGAGTCTCTTCATGCCGATCTGGAAGCCATTCATGGACTGGATGGCAGCTTGGGCACTACCTGGGTTGTCGAAGCTCACAAATCCTGGGGGAAAATCCGAAGAGAGAGAGAAGGAAAGAGGGGTGTTGTTAGACGAAGAGGCTTAAAATGCTTATTGCTGGAATAAAAACAATGTAGCATGAAGATGAAGCAGGCTTTCACAGTTTTCAAATAGTTTACTGCTGAAAAATATCAATGCATTGCTCTGTAAAAACAGTAAACATCTACGAAACAGTCATGAGCATCAACAATAACACAATGTCTATGATACAGGAGGGAACAAACAGTAAGGAAATACAGATGCAAGTTTGTACAGCAGTCTAACAAGAACAACAGGATGACACATCACATCAAAACATGACTCGAGTGCAGGATTTGGAGGCAAAAGTGTCAACATGGCTGTGCTGCGTTTGTCGTTGCCGGTTGTTTTGTTTTTTGGCTTCCACTCGAATGTGAAAAAAAGCATCAAATCACAAATTAATAAACCTGCATCTCCAAACTGCAACATGAATAATACAACATTAATGTTGTGTCGTATTAATGAGCGAAAGCTCATTTGCAAATGGGTTGCACCTGATGGACTCTCCATTAAACATTCTCCACAATCCATTTATAATTTGCCGCATAATTATACGTTCGGCTACATTGTGCTGTCAACGGCACAAAGTGAGGCGGCAGCTCTCTATCTCTGCATGCCACTGTTGTATTCCCAGTTATATTCTTAGCATGCGTTGCACCCGCTTGTGCTTACAGTCAGTATGCTATAGACAGGGGTGGAGATCGCGAGTCAGCACTTGTATTATGCAGTAAATCATGATGAGCACAATAGCAACATAACTGCAGATAAAACAGATGAGCTCCTCAGCAGCATAATAAATGATGACATGTTTAAAGAAAGTTGGAGCGTCGCAGGCAAACAGCTGTAAAGATTCAAAGGGAAATTCAGACACGTTCTCTTCTTTTCGCACAAATTCTCTCGTCTTTTGTGCCCACACTTCGCTAAATAGGAGAGGTGTTGAGAGGTTAGGAAGGGGGGGTGGGGTGGAGGGGGTAGGTGCGGGGGGTGGGGTGGGGTGGGGGGTGGACTGCAGTACAAAATGGGATTAGTAAAGAAAGAATAATCAGAATAAATAACCAATAATCTCTTGGTTTTGTTCATTTTTACCCACCAAAGCATTTACTTTGGTTTGTCGCCCGATCCACAAACACTTTGGAGGAGATGACATTACCGAAAGGCAGGAACATCTGCATCAGCTCTCCATCCCCAAACTCCTGAGGGAGGTGGTAGATGAACAGGTTGCAACCCTCCGGTCCTGCACGCAAAACACACGGAGAGACGGACAGGTGGGAGGAGGGGGGCGATAATAGGGGGCAAGGGGTGGAGAGACAAGGAGAGAGATGGAGGGGAGGTGGGGTATAAGAAAAAAGGAGATCGTGACAGGAAGTAGATTTAGAATTAAGTGATGATGGAGAGAACAAATGAACTGTAAAAGAGGACATTATTGATCAAATAAAAAGCCTGAAAGCCTTTTTTTCATTGGTTTCAGCTGAGTATTTGTGATTGAAAGTGCTTCATCCACCAATCAGGTTTAGATAACATTCGATCAAACCACATCAGCAGCCAATCAGATCACATACGAAGGGCAAATTTATAGTTTAATGATTGTTAATCGTTAAGCAAAATGTTTCATTTCATTGATGATTACAATTACATTATTCAAAAACAAATAGTTTCTATCACTTGTGAAAACTTTTATATTTCTACAGTGTGAATACACAAACCTTCCAAAGCTGATTCATGAAAATCCTCTGATACATGCAAGTAAAAGATCTCACAAAATAAATTTTAGAAAAAGAAGTTCCACCATGCGTATTCATTGATCACTTAAACTGAGCATGTAGGGTTTCCTGGGATATGCCACTAAGATTTTTGCACAATGTTACTTCTATTTTTTTTTTTGGCGACAGATCTTGACCTACATTTTTCTCATATTTCATATAGTGTCAGAGGTACAAATGCCAAGAAAGGCACAGAGCAGCTTATCCCAGCACACAGTTATTAGTTGACATTAAGACAATGTGTTTGTGTGGATTTAAAGTTGCAGTTCTTAGAGTAAACGCAGCCTCCATATTCATAACTTTGAGGTGTCCCTTATCGAAAAAAAGCTGCTAAATGTGTAAAAGGCAAACTCTGGGTTTGCCGGAGGTGCTGGACGATTTGCAATGGTTAGTTTATGATCCACAAGAGGGCAGTAAGGGCCCAGATATGTGTCCCAAGCCTGGAGGTCATTAAGTTCATGAGTGGGTTTACAGCTCAGCTTGACACACTCAGTGACTTCCTTTTTCTTTCATTCGTTATTCCATCCGAAGACTTTCATTTTCTTTGGAAATTGTTTGTCTGAAATCTCAACATTTCAAAAAAGAAGTTCGTGTCTGCTGTCTGAATGCTTCCATCACCTACGACACTGAGTCTTTCACTTTTCAATGAACTCACTCACAACTTGTGACACCACTTCACTGTGAATGGACGAGCTATAACTAAAGGCAGTTTATTCCAGGACAGGAGAGAAACAGCGTGACTGTGAGTCAGTCGAGGCAGCATGTATGAATATTTACAGTGTGCCGTGTGCACGTTACCTTCTCGTTGTTGCTGTGGAATGATGGGCGGAGGGTGGGGGAAGGCTTGGCTAATCTGGCCGTATGCAGCGGGGTAGGCTGCTGAGACACACACAAACGCGCACACACCGAGGATCAGATAACAGTCATGACTGGAGCGCACATACGATACATACAAACAATGTGATATATGCGGGAGCACAACAGGCAATCGATCAGATAACAGACAATAGAGTCGACATGTTGCGCACCTGACACGGCCGCGGGAATAAATTGACGTGCAAACACTTAATGTTACATGATCAAAATTCAAATTTGAACAACAGGAGGCTTATCTTTATCCTCGCATTTATTTCTATCACACGCACGCACCCATGCACACACGCACGCACGCACACACACCCCTCAATGTATGTATGCCGACACACACATGCAGTGAGAGTGACAGACAGACCTGCATACTGTTGGACTCCTGTGTAAGCCTGCTGGAGAGGATCAGCTGCAGTGGGACTTTGAGCTGCTTCAACAGAGACACAGAAGAGGAGGTGGAAAAGGAGGTGGTGGTGGTAGAGGGGGAGCACAGATGGATGGAGGTGTTTGCGTGTGTGCGTGCGTGCGTGCGTGTGTGTGTGTGTGTGTGTGTGTGTGTGTGTGTTCGGGGAAGGGAGATGAGGCAGAGAGAGACGGAGGGAGAATGTAGATGGAAGAGAGGGCACGGAGGAAGGCGAGAGTAATATATAACAAGGGTAAGAAGGAGGAGGGCGATGGAGAGGAGAACAGACAGGAGAAGAAAAGCAGAAAGGTTAGGGAGCCGAACAGTGTGGAGTCAAGTCGCTTCACTTTCAGTGTGCGGGGAAGTGAATTCTGAATCTCCCCTCTTTCCTTTTGACTTGATTCTCCTCCCTCAGCGCTTCAATCGTGCCTCGTTTTGTTTAGAAAAGTAAAGCTGAAGAACAACTATTGGGACAAAAACACACGCTTCCACTGTCACCACAATAAATGAAAAAAGGGTTCACAATTTTCACCTACGACACTATTAGTTTCACGAGTACCACAGGACAACACGACACCGAACACACCTGTTGCCATCACTACACATGTTGGAGATCTAAATTCTCCCTGCGTTTTAACACACTTGTAACTATCACAGATGCTGCGCCGCACTTTATAGCTACCCATCTGTACATATAACACATGCAAGGTAAGTACACCACTGAGACTAACACACACTTACACACACCAATAACCACGTGCACACACTGATAATTCCGGTTGAAACCGAAGCACACTGTGAACTAACAGCAACACTGAAATAGCCAGGAGACAAAAAAGGAAAAAAAAGGTTGTGGGCTCAAAAAAAAAGAAATACCTCGATAAAATTTACAGCTTATGAAATCATGTTCAAAAATAATTTGAGCCTCTGAGGTTCTCGCACTCGTTGTGAGACCGTGATAAAATTTTTGCCTGGGGAATACCAAGTTTGTGAATGTGCAAACAAGGAGCGTAGGTTTATTAGAATGAGATTCTCTGTATTTGCATCTGCTGGTTTACTACAAAGAGCGTCTTTTTTCTTTTTCCATCAGTGCAGATGAAAATACCACCTGAATTACAGAGTCGTCGCTGCTTTTCTTAGCCCTTACTGGTGTCTGCAGGGATTCCAGGATTGAGGATATTTGCCCTTGTGTATATAAAAAGTGTGCGATTGAAGAAAAAATAGATGAACACCATGAATTTGTGAAGTTTTTCTGCAGTTTTTCAAAAGTACAAATCTTTTTCACGTACTCCGAAACTTTAATTTCACCTCCACTTCTACTTTCAACAGCTTGGAAATAATTTCCAAACATTTGTCGAGAGGCTCAAGAAATCTTCCTGACCCCTTTTAAGCCCGTGAAGAAACAGGGTGAGGGAGGGAGGGAGCGTGGGGGTAGGTGGAGGGGGAGGATTGCTACCTTCAGAGAGAGAGGAGAGGAAGCAGCCACCCTGCACCCCAAAACAACTCCGCGGAGCCACGCCCAAGCTGTTTTTCTCTGAGTCCTCTCTAAAAACCACCTCCTGCAACACTGGGGAGACAAGAGAAGACACATTTTTCCTTCCGCCTCTTCACACACACACACAGCCAGTGAGGTGCGAGCCACGGCTCATGACACAAGCACATACTGAGGCTCCAGCAGCCCATAAGCACCTTTGCCAAACACTCATCTCCTCGTCATGCTCGCTGTCTGTGAGCTGCGTTCATCCGACCTCGGCCCCCTTCAACATGCTTCAAGACTGTTCTCGCCCATAAGCCGGCGGCATGCATGTCTTCCTTTTACACCTCACGTGTGACAGTGAGGATTTACGGTGATGTTTACTGTTATATACACAGAGGTGGCCAAAATACTCGCACTGTTCACTTAAGTAGCAGCACAGATCCTTAGAGAAAATACCCGCTTTAAGTTGTCAGTCCACTCTTTTGCTTGAGAGAGTGTACAAATAGTTTTGAGTTGCAAACTGAAACATTTTCTGAAATTGTGTCTTTGATTTAAACAAATAAACCTCAAATTGAAAAAAATATTATTGCAGTAGTCACAAATTCTAAGTAATTGATACAATAATAGGGCCTCATGTCAGAATAAAAAGTCTACGAGGAATACTTGTAGTTGAGTTTGTCATGTCTGGTCCAAATCAGCATCTTTTATTGTGTGACACAGGAAGTTTGTCAGTTTTGTTGCTATTTACCCTGTATGACAAAAACTTTACACTCCCTCCACACCAATCTTCCCTCTTGTTACTTTTCCTCTTCTTCATGTCTTTTCCAACACTTCTTTTTTAGGGATTGAAACAACTACCGAGCTATCTTTAAAAATATTTTTTTTTTACGACTTTAGCATGTAAAAACATGTATCATAAAAATGTTTTCAGAAAAAGAATATATCTGAAAACTTTACTTAAGTCCAGTGATGAAGTAACTGTACTTTGTGACCACCTCTGATGTGCCTTATTCCCACAAAGACATGTGATACAGGAAAGGATCTACTTCAGAGTTCTCTTTTGTGCCTTCTTTTCCATACATGTGAGATAATCAGACTTACCAGGGTAGTGGTGTATCCCGTTGGTGAAGACAGCTTCTGCGGGGGGCTGCCCGTTTGCCTGGGGGGGCGGCATGCCAGTAAAACCATTTACACTAATGGGTGAGGGAATGCTGGTCACTGTGGGGGCGCTGATGCCTGGGGGAGTGCTGCCTCCTGCAGCCGCGGGGCACAAAGACACGGAGAATCAGGCGGCGCTCCACTGTGTTTCTATTTATTTATTTATTTTCATCTCCTGGAGACATTATGGAGAAGTTTTACTTTGACTGGCCACCTTGTAACTCTTGCAAATGTCAGAGGGGCCGGTCCAGTGGGCCGGTGAAGACACTAAATGTCAGGGCTGATTTCTCGTCCCAGTTCAGTCCGTACTGTGACACAGCGGCCATTAAGATCTGAATCTAAGACATATTGTTTGAGGAATAGTGAGCGCTGTGTTGATATCAAATGAGTACCAATTATATTTTCGCCATATATATA
>JAUESE010000080.1:5025495-5049721 GCA_032274725.1 Malacoctenus triangulatus
TGTGTTGTTTTGGCTCAGGCTGTGTGACGGAGGCTGCAGTTATGTTACTGCGTGACACTTTTGGATTTTGTAGGAAGCAACGCTTTTCTATTCTCTGAGTTGTGATCGCTGGACGATGCAGACGATATCAGCAGGAACTCACATTACAGTCATGCTGAAGCTGAGAGAGGATCGTCGATGTACTTCCATATGTATAAGATTTCTTTGAAAGCAAACTTCTGTTCCTCAAAGCGTTGCTTCACATCAAAGAGGTCAACTAAAGTGTAGCTTCTTGAGGAAAAAAGAAAAAACTATTCTCCACAACAGGAAGAGTAAAATAAACTCTGTCTTGCCTCTGCGGAGGATTGAGAACTGACAAGAGCTGAGCGTTATTTTATTCGCCATTATTACGAGACTCATTTGAACCCGGGCACGTTAACAAAGACTACAAAAAACTGCACAGGCTGGAGCAAAGGGAGAGAACGGCAAACAGGAGCAAAGTACTCGGGAGAGAGCGGGAAGCAGAGCGGAAGGTGCACGGAGAGCCGAGGTTGACATGAGATGATACATGCATGGCAATAACTGAGAAATAAAGGGAGAAGGGGAAGCAGGGAGGAGAGGGGAGCCAGATAAAAGAGTGACACTTTACAGGACTCCGCTGGGTTACCCTCAGCTCACTTTGAAGACATCTTGACATGCAGTGTTTTGAATTTGACTCCCGTTTTTTCCCTGCCATTGTCCCTCAATGACAGATAAAAAATGAATCAAAGCGGCATGTAATCTCGGAAGGCCCGAGGAGGAGGAAGCGCCTCCCGTCTAACGGCTGCGTTTTAACAACAAAACTGGGGGGATCAAATTTGCGAGTCTTCACAGATTTGACTAAAAGTGTGGGTAAAAAGTAATCCTGTAATCCCAGCCAATCTGCACGCGGGAGGCCAAGCAGCCAAAGAGCTCCCAACATGTGAGCCAGATGAACCTGCTCTCTTGGAACCTTGCCTGGACAAATAGGAGGGTAAGCTTGTAAGGTCTGTGCATCAACACACCTGACAGGAGCCAGGACTGCTCTGTAACACATGTAGGCTTTGGCAAGGCGCGGGAACATTCAGCACGACGCGATGTGGAAGTTAGTCTGCTTCTGTGTACATTTTTTTTCCCATGATATAAACATTTCTTGGAGTGATAGTGTTATTGGCAGGAAGCTCTGGAGCTGGAACTGTGCTGTGGAAATCTGGCGCATGAAAGGGAAGCAAATTTGGGTGTGCGTGCCGCAGTGCTGTTCCATTTTGGTGGGAATGTCGTATAAATTTCTTGACTAGTGAAAAGACACAGTTGGCCCTGTTGGTAGAGCTGGTTGTCCTCCAATCCGAAGCCTGGCAGTTAGTCACCCCCCCCCCACAGTCTTTCCCTTCCCATGAGCCGAAGTGTCCTTGAGCAAGTCACTGAACCTCACGTTGCTCCTAATAGTGTGCGAGCACACTGAACGACATTTGTCGTCGTCAGTGTGAGGGTGTGAACGATTTTGTCAGTGAACTGGTGACTGTGACTGATGATGTAAAGCGTGTTGACACTGTGGTGCAGCGCTGATCAACAACACCTCAGTCGGTTTTTCTGTTTGAATGAACTTTGGACCCAAACTCACATACAGGAAGTGGATACAAATTAAAATGTTAGGTTTTCTGAAGCCTCCTTTATGATCATTCTTGTGAGTGATCGTTCGTTTTGGCCTAATTAGATTAGTAAACACACGAAGGGGCCCTAAAATGTTGCATCCTCTGAATTCTCTGATGTCCCAGTCGTCCATCTTCTCGCACACACAACTGGAGGTGTTGCGCCTCCCTTCTCACCTGTCCTCCCCTGCTCCTTTTTTTCCCCACTCCTTTTGTCCTCCATCACTTCCCTGTTGGCTCCTCCTCTCCCCCCCCCCTACCTCTTCCCTCTGCTAATGAGCAGGGTAATTACGGTTGGCCCAGGCCAAAGGGAGACAGGGGGAGGGAGGAGGTGGAGACAAAATAGGAGGAGAAAAAGGAGGAGACCCTGCCTCGTCTAGCCTGGTGCTCCAGATAGCATTAGTTCTCTCCCTCTCTCTCTGACACATAGCCCTACGCTTAATTAAACATGCCTCAGAGGGATGCAGAGAGAGAGGGAGAGGGAGAGAGAGAGAGAGGGAGAGAGAGGGTGAGGTGAGTGTGGGGGGAGGACTAAGCGAGTTCATGTTGGCAAAGAGTTGGAAAGAAAAGTGAGGGTGATGCAAATGCAGAGAGAGAGGCAGATAAGAAGCTGATGATGGAGTGTGAGGGGGGGGTATGGCGAAGGGGAAAGGTGGGGAGATATGTAGGAGAAGGTGGAAGGGTGGGCAAGAGTACGCCTGGAGAGAGAGAGAGAGAGAGAGAGAGAGAGAGAGAGAGAGAGAGAGAGAGAGAGAGAGAACTGTCGAGCGAGGAAAGAGCTGGAGGGGGTTCAGTCAGAGATCTGAGGAGGAGATGAGGACATCTTCAGCAGATGAAAACAAGTGAGGCCTGATGGAAGACAAAAAGGAATTAAAGACTCATGAAGAGCGAGGGGGGAATGGGATTACTATAATGTAGGAAAATAATAAAAAAAAATTGCTCCCATGATACGACGGAGTGCCAGCTCCCGAGAAACGAATTGAGCGGAAATGGCGGCGAAAAAAAAGAAAAGAAGAAGAATGCATCTGCATTCTGACTTCACAATGGGAAGCCAGCAGAAAGTACGAGAACACTCAAACGCCTTTTTGAGACTCATTAGTTCTTGCATCCAAAATTTTTATTCCGGTGCACCAATGTTGGAGGATTCCTGCACCGAGTCACTCAAGAGACCAGAGAAATGATCCTAGTTCGAACACCAGACCAAAGCAATAATGTTGTAGTAAATGTATTTGTTCGGGGGAGATAATTTAGGTTTCTGTGTTCTCTTCCACTCGATAACACTGACTTGGTTTGCGACTTAAGCAACCATTCTCTAGCTGGCAGCGCAGGTTGACGGTTTGATTCCCGGTTTCGCCCTGTTGGTGTGTCAGAAGTAGTGAATAAGAAACTGAAACGGAGGTTGATTCCGGTGATGCGTGAGCACCTTGCATGACCGCTGACGCCATTTTTGTGTGACCGTTTGCGTGAATGTGTGAATAAGAGTTGAATATGAAAGCGCTTTGAGACAGATAAAAGTGTCAAACGATTTACCTGAGAGGAGTTCGTTCTGAAAGTTTTTTTTCGTCAAAGGATGACGGTTGAGTAGCCAACAAAAAAAAACACATGGTTTCCTCGAGCAGGTACTTTTCAAGATAACTTTGTTATAGCCTGAGGCGCTACACCAAGCTGCAGACTGTCCGTCCAACTAAACATCGCGATGTAAGTAGGGCGAAGGATTTGGCTTATCGTGATTCCACCTCCATTCCTGCCTCACCCGAGATTCAGCTGCCGTCGAACCGCAAAACCACCGCAACGTCACGGCAACAAAGGGGAAATATGACGCCCGAACGTACCTTCAACACTCAAAATGAGCGACAGCATGCTGTGGACCCATGCCAATTAGTGGGCTTTACTGTTGTGAATATTAAACTAGACTAATAACAGCACAATTATGAATGTGTAATCACATTAAGGGGACATGGAGACTGGTTTCAACCTGGTAATGATGACATGCAATTAGAGCGCAACTGTTATCTCCAGGATCACATCAATAATTCATCACCACGCGCATTTTGTGTTGCACAAAGATGACATCTGATGATTAATAACTAGATACACGCGTGTCTATCTGCTCCCCGAACACTGACAGTTGATGCCACATAATTGGACAGAACTCTCCCACAAGAAGAATTGGACGCGAGATAAATAGATAAATAAAACATATAGGTCAAACTGGCTCTGAAATTAATTAGACGAGCGTCGGCTGCCAGGAATTTGTTAATATTTATTCGAACATACATAGTCTTATATAGATATAATAGTTTTGACCTATAATGATCAACTTTATTCACGTGGCACTTTTTAAGAAAGAGAATGTCACAAAGTGCTTCACAGTGATCGAGCAGAAAACGAGTGACTAACGAGATGACACGTATCAATCTAAATGTGAATTCCGTCCACATGACACAGATTCAGTGGTGAAGGATTACAGAGCAAAGGCACCGCTAGACTTGAGAGACATGAACCTAAAAAGTTTTCATAAAACTGATGTTTCTACATGAAACATAGAGTTCAGACTAACTACCAAAAGTGTAAATAGTCAAAACTTTGTAAACCAACTCCTCCAACAAAGCAGACAATGCCAGAAAACAATGGGAGATGGTAGGAAACTGTCACATTCAGCGCCATCACTGCTTGTGACCGCACACAGTTTGATCCTCTGTCAACCTTCATTGAAAGAGATTTATTTACCATCTTTTTGGTCCCAGGGCCGTGTTATGTAAGTTTGCCTTCTGAGGCACACCACTGTTGGTGGTTCAAGTTCCTTCGTTTCACAGAAGGAAATGATTTTTTGCCCCTCCCTTTGCAAAGACCCAAGGTAGTCAAAAGCAAAACAATAAAGAACTAAATCATTTACTCCCACATATATATATATAAAAAAAAAAGTGATTGTGAGTTTCGTTGACGCAGAGGGAAATGAAAACAACTTTGCAAAAGTTTAATTAAAGAACAGGGGCTTTGTCGTCGAGAGTCAACTGCCAGTCTCAACATCTGGGCTCCTCCGAGCAGCTTTCCTCTGCGGTCCGCCTCATTGGCGAAGGAGCGGCGGAGGAAATGAGAGCAGCTCGCGCTCTAACAGCGTGGCACACTAGAACATAAAGACATGAAGGAGCGAGAGGCAGTGGAGATGGAGCGAGCGAGCGGGCGAGCACTCCGAGCCAGACGAGCCGGGTCTGCGTTATTCACTGCCAGTGACTTTGGAGTGCACTGTACTTTTAAACTTTAATGAATACAGCCCTTAAGTCATGATGTAATGAGATCAAGAGAAGAAAAATAACATAGAAATCCCAGAGAGGGATGGATGAAGGGAGCGAGGCAGCGAGGGGAAGGACAAAAAAAGGGAAAGAAATGCTGTGTCATTATTGTTGACTCAGCATTCGTTGGGTAAACACACCAGAATCATACTGTACTCACAGTGTCCAGTATATACACACATTTAGCTATAACTCACTGGTAAATTACTATTGATTCACCAGTGCCACTGCCTGCACACGGCTTGCAACAAAGGAATTGTATATCACAGTTCTGTTAGGAACCCCGAAGACAATTATGGATACCAGAATAAAATGTGAACAGCACCAAGCAGAGGCTTAATGCTCGGACGTCTGACGACCCTATCTGACTGATTATAAGGAATAAAATGAGGGGATTCAATTAAGAAAACATTTGCTTCCCCCTCTCTCCCTCCCTCCCTCCCTCCCTCCCTCCCCCAGCATCATTTCTTTCTCCTCTTTTGCTTATGAGGCATATTTAAGCTGGGACAGCCGGGAAGGAAGGTTAACTCAAATAGGATGTGTTATACACCGTTACTCAGTGTAGTTCAGATGAAGGGTTTGTGCACCGGGTGGCAGTTAATGCGTCAGACGACACCCGATCATTAACAAAAAAAAAAGTAAAACAGCAGCTAATTGAATGAACGACTGAGTGAGTAAATGAATGAGAACTTATGTATTTAGTTTGACGGTCGTTTGACGATCATTGTATCATTTCTCACCCCACAGTGCAAAGTAATGGGTTCATGCCCAGGGGGGACTTCCTGTGAAAAGTTGCATCTTCTCCCAGTGTGTGGTTGAGGGGGGGGGGGTCTGGTTTCCTCCCACTTATGAGGTCGACTGATGACCATAAGTCGCCCATGCTTTTGCAGGATGTCAGCTGGGGTCAGCTGCAGCACTTCCTGTGACCTTTCATTGAAAAAGTGGCACAGGAGGTGAGAGAGGAGGTGAGAGCTAACCGCAGGACCGCTTGTCCTACTTGAGAAAAACCTCCTGAGCTGATGGCTGCTGCGGATCTGTTCCTCCTTCATTTTTTAGCTGCGTTCTGACATTGACTTCTATTATTATATTGGACGACTGCCTGGATTGAGAAGCGGTGATTTAGATGTATTGCTAAGTGCTAATGTACAGCGCGTCCACTGGCAACTTTACATCACAGTAGACACTTTTAGTTAACGCAGTCCAAATATTAGTTTATTCTTTTTCGCAAACTGTAGCATATTTTCCGGTGCCGTTATCACATCATCAGGTTCAGACAGCGTAGGAGATAGAACGGTGTGTGTCTCTCCAGGCTGTCGGAGCGCGGTACCTAAAATCTGCCTTTGCTTTTGGCTCACTGGTGTCAATAGTTCATTTCATGCTGGCTTGTTTGGGATTAAGGGAGCTGCTGTCAGTCCAGTCCCAGTACTGGTAACACAGTTTCAAAGGGGACACTCTGAGATGCAGTTCAAGAGCACAAAGTCTTCCTGTGACCAAAGGTGTCCTATAAATCAATAAAGAGACAAGCGGGAATCTAAAGGGATTAGAATTTAAAAACATGCTGAGGTTAAGAAGCAGATATTTTAATTATTTGTGCGTAGTTGAAGCTATTCGCAGAAGCCATTAAAGGGGAAAATACACACTAGGTAGCTTACCACTAAGTGCTCCTGCAAGAGCCATGTCAAACTTTTAAGTCCTTTACTACCTAGGAAGATGTAATGAATTATTGGCTGGGCTGGAGCCTTGCCAAAGACAACCTTGCTGTGGAACATGATTCTTAATTAGGTCTAGATGTGCTTAAGGGCTAACAAATGTGCACAAGCACCACATCTCCAACATCCAGCTGAGATTACACAGTGACTACCGCCTTATCCTCGCTTCCATTGGTAACTTTACAGACCCAGACCTCTGACTAAGAACATTAAAATGCGCTGGCCTTTGGCGCTTTGAGGCGCTAATGCATGCATCAGTTTAGCCATCTTTCATGCAATGCTAATATTCTGTTTTGCAGCCGATGGGGAATTCATTTGTCTGTTTAATTTCACAGGTGCCCTTAACGCACTGATCAACAACAAGCGCTGGTTGTGAACAGTCAGCACCATCTGTGTGCGGGGAGTGCCAAGGGCCCTGAAGTATTCGCTCTTTGCCACCAAGCACTAAGACTCCATTAGGAAGCCGGGGTCCATGCATCTTTGGCCATCATTTATTTGGCGGAGGCAATTAAAAAAAAAAGAAGCTCCCCCACGCAAAGACAGCATGCATGGTCGAAGCCACGTCTCCTCTCTTAATCACTGGTTGTAATTAGTTCCTGCAAGCAGTATCATTAGGTATCACCGCTGGCACAGTTGTCACAGGCAGCGCGCGTCCGCGATGACAAAAGGAGATGGAAGAAAGTGAATCACGGCCCGAACAGAAAGTCTGGCTGAGTTCGACTCCTGTCCAAAAACGTTACAAGGTTGTCCCATGAGAAGCATAATCCATCAAAGTGATTTTTCTTCTCCCTCTATCTCCCACCCCCCTCCTGTTCCGCCCCCTGTCTTCTTTGCAACGTAATCATTTTCCCCTCACGGGGTGTGACATTCATAAAGGATGCTGGAGCAGGCGCCACGTCTTGCCAAAGTTTGGGATGAGTTTTAGAGGTGTATTTACAGTGTGGGATTGCCAGGCGTAACTTACAGTGCCTCTTGGCAGACTTACCCTTAACTGTCCTTCTTGCCTATCTTTTTGGCCCCGTTTCTCTCTCATCTCTCCATCCTTGTGCTGTGTCTGCCGTTGATCAACTATCTGAACGTATTCCAACACATAGAAACACGAGTGTACTTCCAGAAACGACTTATATAACTTTAGTTCATCAAAGCAAAGTGAAATAAAGACTTCAGGAATCAAAACCAAAAATCTCAGTTCAAATTCCAGATTGTGAAATCCTGCCAGTTCATTCTAGTTGTGCCACTTCAACCCATCTGACTTTCATCCATTCATACCGAGATCTCAAAGCTCTGGATTTGGATATCAATCAGCTTGTTTGATTGGTTTTTGGTGTTCTGGTTCTCATCAGTATTCAAAGGTCGGGCAGCACATTTTTGGGACCAAGGTGTCGCAAGATGCTTTGCAAACTCAGAAATATTTGGCTGATCGAACATTCCTTTACAGAAGTAGCAAAAGATCTAACTCACGTTGTGATGGCCATGCTATTCATTTCAAACTCGGTGATTCTCTCCACGAATGATCGGTTTAACCAGCTCAACAAGCCCCAGCAGTAACACGACGAGCTGCCGGTCCTGTTGTTTTCTCTGCCTCAGTTCAACTGTAGCCTCTGAGAGGATTCCCTACTCAAGGGAGACATTTCTCTTTACTCAGGATCAATGACTTCCGTCATCCCACCAAGCCTGTCTCACCGCTGAAGGCAGCACGTCTTCATTCACTGTTCCCCTGTCCTACGTGTTCGCAGCGGCGCCAGGCTGACAGTGGACGAAGTGGAAGATAGGGTTAATTTACAGCTTCGCACTCGCTGCTGTTGTTTAAGGGCCCCATGCACATCGTGATGTAAACGTATCTGTTTCCAAATTGTTTGCGTTGATGAAATTCGCAGTTTCGGGAAAAGTTTCCATCTACACAAAACCACTGAATCCACTGAAATTGCCGCAGTATATATGCCAAGCCTGTAAGTGTTGCCGTAAAGTCCAATAACATAGCCGATGTCAGCAGAGGCGCGGGGGGTGAAAAGGAGGGCTGCAGAATCAGAAGATGGCGAGAATTCCGAGTACAAGTCACAAAGAAGGACACAATATTATGGACCAATGACGCAGGAGAACTTCTGCTTCGGTCACATCGGACGATAAGTGTTTAAAATCTGTGCTAACATTTTAGCCGAGGTTCATTTCAATCCAAAGCAGTATTTCACATTCATCAAATCAAATCATCGAGCAGGTCAAAGCTCCCGATTGCCTGCACATTCAAAACACAGTCAGCAGTGAAAAGAATGCTTGTTTGATTGTATATATGGTAGATACAAATGATCAGAGTCTTTTATGTTGCATGGAAGCTGCTGCCATGTCACACAAATGATCCCAGCCCAGGCTAAACCTCATAACCTGGATGTTGTGCTTTGTGTAAACACTCAGTGACACTTACAAAGCTGAGTAAAATCTCCAATCTGCTTTTGAGACAGTCTTTAATAAGTAGTAGTTATTCAGCAGGCCAAAAATGTCCTCGGGGAAATGAAGGTAGAGTCTGTGCTACATTTCGTTAGGGGAGAGTTGTTTTTTTTTTGTTTTTTTTTTTGTCTGCGGCATGAATGCAGCTGTTCAGGTTCTAAAACACCTAAAGTGTTCAGCGAAATACCTTTTATTCAGAGTTGCGAGAGAGCCTCGGCGGAATCACTGTTTACTTATAGTCCTCGCAAACATGCTAACAAGCTGTCTGAACATACAAACCTTAATATCACCCACAGCCTGTGAATCAGTCCCCTCCCCATCTGCAGCAGATTCCTATTTCATTAATGACGCTGCAGATTTCCAGTCCGTTGACGCGCGAGTGCAGTGCATGTCACAGCACTTTGTCAAATATGTAGACAGCGTTAAAACACACAGGCGTGCTGAAACAGAGGTACGGGAAGGGGGGGGGGTGGCGGGGGGGAGAGAAGAGGGAGGGGTGGAAAACAAACATCATCTGACAAGTTTGTGGCACATTTGGTTCAGACAGTGTGATTCCCTCTGGATCTGAGAGTGGTGGTGAGGGGGAGGGAAGTGTGGGAGAAGAGGGCAGCCAGAGAGAGACAGAGACAAAGTGAACTCTGAGCAATTGCTCTTCCATGTGGAAAGGTGACAAAAGAGAAGTGTGAAAGAGTTCACCAGGAGGAGGGGGTTATTAAAGAGAAGGATGGATGGAGAAGGAGGAAAATGAATGCAGGAGAGGATGTTGGGCAGCGAGAGAAATGTAAAGGGACTCGTCGGGTTTCCAGCCAAAGGCGAGAGTGGCTGCTGTTGGAATGAGATAGGTGCGATTTATAGGAGGAGATTTACACAATGCTTTTGTGCACTTTGTGTCTTGACTTGCTTCCGTTCTTTACGCGATGGAACTGAGTGACAAATCCACAATGGATGGAAGCAGACATGTTAAACGGAGGCCTACCAATCGTCAGGAAAACGACTTCTCTGCATTCAACACATTATTTTCATAGTTACCATTAACACATGCTGGGAGCAGTGGGCTGATTGCAGTTTAGGAGACATTTATTTGGCATTTTTTTCGTCCATCTTGCTGCCGAAGCTGTTTTATAGGAGGAGAGATAAACTTTATCCTTCGAGCGGTACAAATAATTCAGCAGAAGTCCCCACAGCAGATCGCAGCAGCGCGCTGTGTATTTATGAATCGCCAGTATTGTTACTGGTTGCATTGTTGGTGTGCTTCTCTCTTCGGGGAGGCTCGTGATGCCATTGCACCTTCTTCAAAAACAGACGATATGTTTCACTGGAAACGAGTCTTTGAATGATACCTCGCAAACGTTCTCACACTGCATCGAGCCCTAAAAGAAGCGTGTGCAGGTTGCTGGACTGAAGGTTTTTAATGGCTGAGGGAAAGTGACACTTCTCTCTGCTAGTTAGAAACGTAGAGAGATAATTCACTATTGGGTCAAAGGTTGCATATACGCAGTGCTACTCAGTCTTTCTCTTTTTCTCACTATTTCTCTCATCCTGTGTGCTTCTCTCTGTCTCTCTCGATCACACACACACGCACTCACACACGCATACAGACACACACACACACACACAGACAGGGCTACCCACACATAGAATATGTTGTGTCTGCTCCTGGAAGTTGATGCTCCCAGCAGTAGCATATCAGGCTATAATGAAAGCTCATCGCCCATAGTCTGGCTCTGTGGACAAACATTCTTTTCTGTTCCTACCCCCCCACCCCCACCCCCCCCTCACTCATTCACACAAGTTGAATAACAAGCACACACAGAGAAACACTTAAGTGGGTGAGTCAGAGCGACGGTCTTCCTGCGTCTCACACGCATAAACACTCACCCAGCAGAGGCGAGGCGAGCAGCCGAGCCCCTGCCAGGTTATATGGAGGGACAGAGTGTTCTGAGTTACTGCACAGTGCAGCCACTCTCCACGGCAGCACCATACAGAGTCCATAAAGCATGATGGATGGCCTATCATCATTTACCTCTTTGGTGACTTCTCAATGCTGTCACACCCCGCCAAGCACATGCAAGAGAGGTGAGACACACCAAAACAGACAGGCAAGTAAAGGCAGAGCAAAACGACGACGGGGGAGGAAGGGAAAAAAAGAAGAGGCAATGCGGACAAAATGATGCTAAAATGAGCATTAGAGGGGATGACAGAGAGAGGAGGGGAAGGCAGGAAGGGAAGGAGAGGAGAGACAGAGAGATGGATGAGGGAGCATCTTTGATGTTTGCTAGAATTAATGCACACTTCGTCACATATGCAAACAGTTGCACACAAGCACACACACACACAAGCACACACACACACAATACTGAACCATCCCCTGTCCCCTTCTCTCCTTTTTTGATGACAGCACCCCACACACGTAGAGGCTGTATTTAGAGCATGCAAAATCTACTGTCTCCTCCACTCCTCTCTGTTCTCCTCCTCCCTGTGCCACAGCAGAGGGAGCAGGGGGGGGGGGGGGAGACAGAGAGAGACAGAGAGAGAGACAGATACAGAGAGAGGAAAAGGAATGAACACCAGATGCAGTGAAATGACACAGTGATAGTTTACATGTCAAAGCGGGTGAAACATCAACAATGGGAGCGAGAGGAAAAAAAAAAAGAGCGAGAAAGAAAGAAAGGCTGGAACAGTAAATAACTTCCATGAGAATGACTGCAGCCGGAGAGCCAGAGGGGGCACGGGGCTCACAGGCTGCACTACAGTGGAAAGGGAAGCACTTTGTGCATTGTGATGAGGCCGAATTGGTGCTTGTGCTATTTTAACCTTGTGAACCTGAGGCTGGCTCCCTCTTATTTGTGCTTCAGCCACGTATGCCATATATTGCTCTTTTCGAGGGGCACCCCAAGTACTCACACTTGGGCGAAGTTAGGGAAGTCCAAAGAAATAGACTTTTAAAAAAAAACAGCAAAGGTTTAAAAATCCATGCTTCTTTTGTGCACCTGAAGTCCTCACACTCACTACAGAAAACACAAGCAATAGTGGAGGCAGCCACCGCAGAGCGACTGCCACGCTCACAAAATTTACCCGACCAACTTAGATTAATTACGATGCTGTACTTAAGCTGTTTGTGTGCTGCTCACTCTGCTGCTGCACTGCACAGCCCAAAGCTGCTGTGACTCGCTCCCACCGCCGCGCTGCCTGTCCACGTCGCCCTGCGAAGGAAGCGACCTAAAGGCTCTGCACCTGCGCCCCCCCCTCCCCTCTCCTGAAGAGAGAAGGGGGGCCACACCAACATGATGCGCTGTTACAAGTCGGTGACCAGACGGTTGTTGGTTTTCAAATCTTTGGACCATCGCTTGAGGAAAGTGGTCCTCACAGCGGGCCACTGAGAAAGCCCCCCCGAGTCCCAGACTGCTCCCTGGTTGCATGGTGTGTGAGATAACAACGAGTAGCATGATTTAGCTGACAAATAACAAGTGTTTCAAGGAGGATCGATGCAGTAACTAAAGGTCCAGCTTGAATGCCAGATAATTTCAGTGAACTGAGGACGGCCTGAACGTCACGCTGCCGTTAAAGTTTTGAAATTGAAGCTTGGATTCTGACCCGGAGTGAAACTATTTTCCTGCTCGGGCCACTAAAAGTAAATATTTCCACCAGACATCTACCCTTTCCAGATAAAAAGGCATGAGAGTGTGTGCGAATGGGGGGGACTGCCTCTCTGGACAGTGCCTATTGATCGCCACCCGGCACACATCACCACAACTTTCACAAATTGCTATTGAGAAGTGACCTGTAATGCAATTACTGGCCAATCCGGGAGCCTTGGCCGCCATCAATTATTAAAAGCCGGCCGAGTCGCGGCCGGCTATCCCGCTCCGGCTGCTACGTCGTGTCATTATCACATCTGCCGGCCGCCGGCTCGCCAGCTGCTTCGGCGGGGGTCGGCGATGCGATTTTGCGAGTGCCACTTCTCACTCTGTCGAACACGTCGGATGATGCGAGCCAAACGAAGGGATTGAAATTGCTGCATTATATATTCCAGCGGCTGCGGCGGAGGTGAGGTGCTGAAGGTCACCGAATAAAATGGGTTTTGTTTTCTCTTTGCACATTACCGCTGAGCATGAGAATGGTATTTACAGAAGAGTAAAGCCTCCTTTGTGGAAACCGTGGGGTTACTTTCTGCTTCATAAGAAGTTTTTATAACTAGAAAAACAACATTAATATTGCAGCGTGACTCACCGCTGGGCCTCACTTTTAAAAAAAGTTCACCATTGTAGTCAATGCCAGTAACAAATCAATGGCTACTTTTTCCTACCTGCAATCTGCTTCATCTCGCTGCTTTCTAATCAGTCTTCCGTGTATTCCCCCTCTGCTACATTGTTAGCTCCTCAGTAAACACTTATACATTCCTTGAATAGCTTCTGCCATCAAGGTTATGATGAAAGAAGACAGAGACAACAGCGATGCAAGCGTTGCATGATAATTGCCCTTTGCTTTGAAAACCGACACTGTAATTTTGCTTTGAGTTGCTCTCATTATAAAAAAAGCCCTTGTTCAAACTGGGCATGTGTTTTTTTTTTCTTTTTTTTCTGCTCTTTCTGAAATAATTTATTTGTTACCCGGCTCGATATCAAAGTAGCACTTTAAAAAAGAAAAACTGCTTCCAAAGAGGCGATATTGCACTCAGAAAGGAAGTTTAACCATCAATTTTTAAACACTTGCACCACTTCATACCCCAAAATTTTATAAATCCATTTCAGAAGAAAAGTAATAAGTGAAGTTCATTGCTTGATTAAAGCAACTGTAGGAGGCTTCTAATAAAACCAGAGGGCCATAAGACGACTTCATTTTCCTAACCTACTTTAAAAACTTGGACGCATTGATTAACAGAAAGAGCATCTATATAGAGAGAGATTCGCTGTATAGCCGGCTTTATGCTGTACAGTAAAAGCAGCGAGAACCCTGTAAAACCTCGGGAAAAAAAAAACGAGATCACTGACGGAAGGAGCCGTTCCTCGCTGTTTTCAAAGGATCTCGTCTGTCTCACCTCGTCTACAGAGGGAGAAACTCGGGAGTACAGACTAGTCAAGCTGCACTAATGCTCAACAGAAAGGAAAGGTGTACAGTCTGAGCCGTAATATCCTCCCACGATCGATAAAACTCTACTTTAATAGATAAATTATATTGTAGGTGTGACTGATTTATTGCATTTTATTGTTTCCAGTCATCATTCTTCTATTCTTCAGCGTTTAATGTGCATGGTAAATTATCTGAACAGGCTACAATAAAAAAAAAAAAAAGAATATCATGCAACCTTGCACTCAGTGTTGAGGAGAGACACACTGCGCTGTACGCTAGTGAGGATTTGAGGGAAGACAAATAGCTTAAAAAAGAAGCATTGTGACATACAAGTATTCAGGAAAGAAAAATCCCTGAACTTGCAGGAAACTTCAAAGCAGCTGGAGTCAGACGGAGTCAATGCAGCAGCAGCAGCAGCAGCGGGAGGGAAATCTATGACAATGGCAGAATGACTATCGCAACCAGCTTATGGAGATACTTCAATCTGTGAACTATACACACGGCCGCGGCTGAAGCCAGCCACACACTGGTTAGACTGCTATTAAAGCTCTCTCCCCCCCCTGAAGGATAGTTCCAGCTGCAGCAGACCGTGCCTCTGCCCGCTCCCCAGTGACAGGCACAGCCACGGCCGGCTTTTTATCAGTAAGGAAGTGAGCAGCTTTGAGGGTTAGTGAAATAACTCCAATCAAGCAAGAATGGGGACGGCTGATCTCTGTGCACTCCAAGAATATTGTGGCCAGAATAGAGACGTTCCTTAAAAATCTCTATTATAACCTGGCTGCAGTTTGCTGGCGACAGGAGGGGTTTATTCACGTTGCTATGAAAGCTATTCTTAATTGTGTGAGTCTGACACGACTGAACCGAAACGCACACAAGCTGCACACTGATGTTTTTAGCTGAACACCTATCCTAAAAGACATTGCTGACAGTGACAATCCACAGACATGAATTATATAGCGTTGATTTGAGGCTTTTATCATCAAAGTAAATCCAAAGTAAGTTTCTGCAACTGATGCACCTTCAGCAGTGATTATAATATCACATAGTATTTTGTTTACGTCGTCTGATTTATCTAATTTAATTTCTTTTTTCATTGTTCTGACCTCTCGTTTTTTTCTGACACTCATTTCTCACTCTCTCTACAAACCTCACCCCAATTTGAACAAATGCAACGAACTAAAATCACCTTTAGATTTTTTTTTTCAATTATTTATCAGTCACTCTGTGGACTGGCGAGTGCCAGGAACAGGCCTAAACTGCCAGTTGTGACATTACACTTGTAAATGCTCAGTGGAGCAGACTGTTGAGCATGAAGAGTCGTTGGTGCGCTGTGTGGCTGTGCTTTTTCCAATCAATACCGACTCGAGGGAAAGGACAAGTTGATTTCAGCCTATGTGACCATAGCTTCTTCCAGCAACTGACTGAGATGTTGGGGGGGGGGGTGAAAAAAAAAGGAAACCAATCGCACCTCTGGAGTTTCTGAAGTGCAGACATGCTTTTAGTCCAAATATAAAAACATTCGGATCACCCAATAATTGCACTCACCAGAGGTGTTTTGAATTGCACAGACAGTTCAATCTATTCCTTTAGAGAGCGGATCACACTTTTGGAAACCACTCGAGGCTGAGCTCTCCTCTGCCTCTCTCACCACCAGTGACAATTGGTAGTCGTTGCACTCACAAAGTGCAGAATAAGTGTAATTTGAAATGATAATAATGATTAATACAGTAACAGACTGGAGTCAACACATGCCACTGTGATGAGTGGTAATGGGGCGTTTTGCTGGGCTCTGGTTTTGGAGTGGTGACACGGGGGAGCCTGGCCAATACCCAAACTCTCTCTTTAAAATGAGATTAACATCAAAACCTGGGTAAGCGCAATGACACTGCGTGCACTGCAGTAGGACTCGGTAGTAAAAAAGGTGTGTAATTCCACATATGGATCATCAATCCGTTGACCCAGCGGGTGGCGTGCACCACTTTTGAAATTAGTTGGCTTATTGGACGATAGTGAACTGCTGCCTCGAGACAGATGAATTTTTCTCATTTGTACAATCTGCTCAAACTCCACTTGGCAATGGGAGGTTGTAACATCAGGCCTAGAGCCCAATGATAATGGGAGCATTCAGAGTTTATATGACAAAAGATGGTGTGTAGCCTTGTAATGATCTCTGTTACAATTACAGCACCATTCAAGCTTCACTCCTTCAAGGGGTTTTTACCAAATCTGTCCAATCTGGCTAAAAAGTACCCGGACATACAAACACTACAAGTAAATGAGATTAGCACTTTTTTGCAGTAATGTAAAATTGTTTTCGTTTGCAAATTTGAACTTCTGCCAAGGTACAAATTTCAGTGCTTTTTTATTCTTTCTCTGCTTTTCCTTCCATTCTGTCTCCTTTCTCTTTGTTTCAATTCGAGATGTTTTATTCATTTTTTTTCTTGACAATGTTTGTGTCTATATTTCATGTTTCCTGTATTTTCCCGTTGCTGCCCCGTCTTACTGTTGTTCACCTTCACTCAGAAAAGAGAAACAGTCCACCTCAAATATCTCTACGTTGTTGCAGTTCAAATAACTGGAACCTTTACCAGAGTGAATGGACCTTTTAAATGGATTTTCAATTTGCTCTACATTTTATTGTGAAACTTTGGGACAATATCATTAAGGCACTCTCTTGATGTTTGAAGACCTTGCGCTGAAAAAACAAACATTGTTGAAAACACGATGCTGAAATGAGACGACATCGCCATCAGGGACGTTCCATCCCACCGTGCACGGACCAGCGAGCCTGTGCAGCCTCGTTGTCTTTGTAGTTCTACTCTTGTAAACGACTCAAGTCCAGTTTCTTCAGCAAATTATTTTCAACCGCAAAACAATATTTTTAAGCTTTTGTAGACGATGTGAGAAAGATATGTTGAAATACATCTAAGATGTCAAAAGTATGTCAACTGATGGTGATTGGAAATGGATGCTTATAAAGTACTTTTTGTTTTTTTTGGTTTTAACATGAATTTAGCTGTTGACTTTTTATGCTTGCATTTTGGTTAGCTAGGTTTAGTTCATTTTATTTCTTTTTGCAACTTCAAAACCAAAGTACAGTTTCATTGTACTCTCAGGATCAGAGAACCTCAGTGACTTGCAAAAGTGCATCAGGCTGCTTGTGTATTCAGTGAATGTGCTTTGTTCAGTTGTGCACGTTGAGATGGTCCTGATCTCGCTCCTGTTTAGATGACCCTTGTTGATGCTGTAGGTTCTTCATCCACACAGTGGTACTCTGCTCAAAGGTTTTCGTAAAGACTCGCTTTAGGTTTGTTTGAGGTTTCTTTTTAGCTGTTTTCTTGCGTCTCGTGTGGGTCCTTTATTCACTCCACTGAAACACAGTGTATTAATCAGGAGGATGCATTTCCAACAAGCCAGAAATTTGTAATTTCATGCCAATCTGTTCAGAACTTTCTGAGTTAACCTGCGAATAACTTCATGGACAAACACAGGCAAAAACAAATCCTCCATGATAGGAGTAGTAGCCACTGAGTCATACAACATGTCTTTGAAGTGTAAAGATGCATCACAGTTAGAAACTCTCACATTTGAAGTTCACATGTGAGATCCACTGGTGGTGGGAATACAGTGCAAAGCCCCTGTTGAACTTTTTGAGTTGGCTTTACCCCAGTTGGACGTTGGAAAGATGTGGGGGAACGGTTTTCAGATACTGTTCGTTCACCCGACAAGCACTCCGGCTGGATAGGATTATACAGCACTGGCAGCTGAAGCCCGCATGGACTGGGCACCGAGTAGTTCAGGACACAAATCAATCAGGTGATCAATCAAACCAAAACCACGGGCATTAATCTGCTGCTCTGACGGCCTCCACTCGTCCAAGCCGGCTGAGTTTGGAAACGGGCTGCAGGAGTCTGCTCGCGCTGAGCGATGACAACATGGATGGAGAAAACCTCTGATGATGTGCGATAAGACCTGGCTGACTGTCACCGTTTCACTTCATCGCAGAGCTATTTAATGAATGAAAGTCAGAGTCCCGTGTAGAAAAGTCCTGTTCCAATACACCAAAGTTAGAAGACTATGTTGTTGGGCTTTAAACTGTCAGTCACTGGATGCTGTACCAATACGACGCCCATTAACCTTTTAATATCCAACTCAAAGGTAACTGTGAATTTCTCAATATATTCTCATTCAAAATGATTTTACTTAACATCAAAATTGTTACTTTGCTGCAGCAAAATTTTATAAAAATTTTGATTTTTTTTTTTTTATTAATTTTTTTTAAAAAATTTCTTCTCATGGACTTCCTTTTATTTTTTAAAATAAAATTCAGTTGTAAAGCAAATCCAATTAGATTAAATGAAGTTAAAAAGATAAACGAGTACAAGCAGTTTATTCAGGCGTAGTGAAGTTTAATGAAATTTCCGGAAATTCCCAGTTGCTCATCAAATGGATGAGTGGGATGTTGAAGGGTTAATAGGAAGTGAGAGGGCTAATCCAAAGTGGGGTGAGCCTTCATGAAAAGTGCAACAAACTATGGCAACACGGCTATCTATTGTTTGTAATCCAGCAAAGCTTAAGTCCTTCTTGGGTTGTTAGAAAAGGAGAAAAAAAAAGGTGCAAAATTAATGAACTGTGATGGGTTTATCAACAAACAGCCGAATCTGTGTTTAACTCTGAATTTATTACAAACGCTGTTCCCAGGAAGTCTCTCTGCCTTTCTACTGTCTGTTGGGGAGACTCATTTGAATTTTTATTGGAGGCTTATGACCTGCCAGATTCCGACTGCATACTGCCTCACTTAAAAGCTTTACTCTGGTTTGGACACTGGCTAGTGTTTATTCTTTCGCTTCCCGGACTGCTGCCAGTGCATTCTGCTCTTTCCTTTTATTGTTGGGCATGTAAGACTGGAATAAGTTTTTCATTAGGTCTATGAATTTACAAAAGTCTTTGTGTCTTTGTGGAGCGAGTATACTTATTGATTTTGTTGCGCCGGAGTAGTTTTAGCTAAAACTTTCCCTGCGCATCGCTCCAGCGTTCTGTCAAAGACCGTGTATTCATTAAGTGGAGCACGCTATGTGGCAAGCTTCTTTTTTTTTTTTTTTGCCTTTTTTCCTTTTGGATAAGGGTGATTAGGATAGTTGATGAGGTGATGGCTCGGGGTGGTGGTGGTGGTGGGGGGGGGGCTTTAGCTTCAGGGTTTTTGGCATCGTTCATGCGGACGTGCAGCCATGCCTCCTGCGCACTCCATCGCTAATTTAAAATCTACAAGAGGGAGTGAAGGACTGCACTTGTGCACGCTCGGAGAAAACAAATCATAACCGAGCACCGCCGACTCCTCCCTCACTCCCCCCCCCCCACCCTCCTCGCACCTCCCCCACTTCCAAACACCTCTTCACCCACTTCACCTGGGGAGCCTGGCAGTTATCGATCTGCGAGGGGCGACTTATTGAGAAAAAGCTGCCATGAAACTGGGTCGCAGGAGCCAATCAATGCCATGGATTTCTCGCCCTGGCATTATCTCAACTGGGGGGGGGGGTAGTGTGGTCGGTGGTGGTGGTGTGTGTGTGTGGGGGGGGGGTTGAAAAAGAAACAGACACAAATCAGTTGGTATGGAGCGCCTTGACTATACCTCTCCTCCCACTCCCTCCATCCTCCCACTCCTTCCAATCTGCCTTCATCCACCCCTTCCCTCTTCTCCTCCCTCCTGCTATTCATTTGCTTTCCTGTCTTTTCTGTTGTTTGTTTGCCCCTGGGCTAAAAACCCTGTGTGTTTTTGTGCTTCTGTGTGTGTGTGTGTGTGTGTGTGTGTGTGTGTGTGTGTGTGTGTGCGTGTGCGTGTGCGTGTGCGTGTGCGTGTGCGTGTGCGAAAGCGCTCTGAAATGACGCATTGATTCACAGTGTTCTATATTTTCTCATCTGGCTCACTATTACAGTGAGAGTCAATCGACGCCGTATTTCTCTCCCTCTCTTCTCTCCCTCTTTCTTTCTGCCTTTCTTTCTCTCTATGAGTATCAGAGTATCATGTTGTTGAATGGAAGTGTTTACGAGGAGTGTTGTATTGCAGTGAGAGGAGAAGGGTTTGGAGTGTGAGAGCATGTACTGTGTTTTGTTCCCTGTTTGTGTGTTTGTGTGCGTTACTTTCAAAACTCGGAACTGAAGTCTTCAGTCGTGCGTGCTCCTTCTGTGCACAGTGTGGGGGCACATGGCAGCGCTGTGGCCTGTACTTTCTACCTGACAGCAAGTTTGAGGTGATGCCAGATCTATTTTTTATTCTTATTTTTATTTTATCTATTTTTCTTTTTCTGTTCTTTGCGCGTGTTTGTATTTATATGTGTGCAGGAGGACTTGCTGGTGGGTATTTGTGCCTTGTGGTTTGTGCACACGCTGCACTCGCTGTAGCCCTGCAACTCCACCCTGTGACCCACACGTAAACACACGGCCGCGCACACACACATGCGCACACACAAAAAACACATCCTCCCACTCGTGAGGACTTTTGCCAAAATCAATAAAGGAGCTTTTTAATGCCTCCTGCTGTAGTACAAGTCTGAAACTGGAGCGCAGGATCACAAGTATGGCAGTCAGGGCCCAGCTTTTGGGACGCGCCCCATTTTAGGCTCGTCTCTCATCACCACACCTCAGAGAAGCACATGGAGGGAAGGAGCGCTCCCGTTTAAGGGCCCAGTCATCATGTGTGTTTTTAATTGGTGATACTGTGTCTTGTCCCAGCAACAATGAGTAATCCTTCAGTTGTGGTCATTGCTTCGTTGGTTTCATGATGGGCATTCACGACAACTTGCAAGTTTAACATATATTGTGAATGGTGCTGATGGTTGAGATCTTAATGGGACCTTTGGTCACATTTATTGCCTTTGTAAAGTCAGTATTTAGTTTAAAGGTGCTTTCTACAATCTGAAGCAAATCCAGGTAACTGCTGCTTTAATGCTGAAGGTCTCCACTTTCAAATGTTCATGAGAGTGTGTGTTTTTCACCAGTGTTTGGCTTCAAATAATCAGATCTGTGTGGAAGGGGGGGGGGGGGATGGGCTGGGGTCCACAGCTTCTCTTAGAGGAAGAAAAAAGTCCGAAGCTGCTGCTTTAAAGCATTCAACTTTACAAGGGATCACCATTGAAATGCTAATAACTTCTTCAGGTTGCAGAAGTCATACGATTGAACTGCAATACAGCAGGATTTTCTATCAGCGGTTTTCACGGGTCCCTGCAAGTTAACTACCGATAATTGTTTTGTTTTGGGTGGCAGCATTATTCCCTTCGCACCTTTTGACACCGATTATTTTAATTTCCTAACCGAGATGTCGAACCACTTTAAGCTTCCCTCGGTGGGCTCACTGTACTTGCAGAATTATCGCCGTAAATGCAGATTAAATGAAAGCTGCATGCTCGCGCATTATATTCCCCCGACTGTCACACCTGACATCAAAAGTAAACCTAATTTGGATGTGCATTTTTTTAATAACCGGCCCTCCCTTCTTTGACTAGTTCCTCTCGCTCTTCCTTTTTGTGGTCCCTGTGAGTCTCCATCTGGATAAAATCCTTTCCCTGCATTGTGTCACCATTCAAAAACACCTTTTTCCAGTATTTTGGTTATCCTTCAACGACGCAGCAGCTTCTGCTCTCCGTGCCAGTTGTCAGTGTTGCTGATTTAATTATGGGAGCAGAAACATTTCCCACATCAGCATAATCCTGTGTACCTGTAGTTTGTCGCGCTATAATGGAATGAGGAATGTGAAAACAATTTGTCATCTATCACCAGCCATTTAATGTCAGTGTCACTTCAACATCAGTGTTTTTGCTTGTCACTTGTTTACCAAACACCTCTCCTGACGCCAGCGCGCACGCACAAACACACACAGAGACACGTTCGCGCGAGGCAGCCTTTAGTACTTGTGTCTGAGCTACACCAACAGCCTACAGCCATGCTTACAGGGCATTTCCACTAGGAAGCCAAATCCCCTCTTCTCTGGGCTCACCTGGCAATGAGAGAGGAAAAAAAAAAAAAAGAAACAGGATGGCAGAAAAGTTTTTAAATGCATGGGATGGGGACCAACTTTGACGATAAAAAGCGCATCAGGACACACAGTGAAGGAGAAAGAGGCTTTACCGGGGGGAAAAAGGGATTTCATTTGCAAGGTTTTGGTTGTGTTGGCCTGCGAGTGAGGGATTGATAGAGGATGGAAGGGAAAGAGAGAGAGAGAGAGAAGGAGAGACGGGAAGAAAGTGAGTAAAAGGCAGGTGGAGAAACAGAGAAAAGAGGGGGAAGAGGGCGTGGAGGCGCGCTATAAAAGGTGCCGCTGCCTTTCCCAGGGCCAAGTCCTCGCTCTGTTTCTAATGAACTCATTTATTCTGTTTTGCTGGTTTTACCTCCACCAGCAACAGAAGACGCTCCCCTGCTCTGCCTCTCCCCGTGCCCCCCCACCCCCACCCCACCCCCCCTCCCCCCCGCGCGCTTCAGGCTTTGTTGAGCATCTAGGTCTGTCCTGTAGCATTACCTTTGTTTACTTAGCACTAACCATCGATCAAACGCCAGCCCGAGACTGTCCTCCGCCGGCGCGGGCGATGCTAATTAGCATCTCCCTCTAAAATAATTTTGATTGGAAGTGACTGATCACTCGCTGTTGATGCATCACTACGCGGCCGCTGGAGCCGAGCACAGGCTGCAGACGTGAAAGGCAGAATCCTTGAAAACGTTTTCGCGCCCATACAGTAAAAATTTTTGGTCCACGTTGAACAAAAGCAACAAAGACAAGAAGAAGAAAAAAAAAAGAGAAAACACATCAATTGGCTGCGCACTTCCTGTGAACGCAAGAATCGCATTCTGGTTTTGGCCAAATATTTAATCTCTCCTCCTTTCTCTCTCTCTCTCTCTCTCTCCCTCCCTCCCTCCTTTCTTTCTGAATAATATGCCACTGGGAAGTGAGAGAGAGAGAGAGAGAGAGAGAGAGAGAGAACTGAGAGCACGGATCCCCACTCCTCCGCTCTTCTCGACTGCACGTCTGTGATGTCATAATCACTCACATCAAAGGCTGCGCGCTCAACACGGCGACTGTCAGCTTCCCTGGAGGCGTCATTAAAAACGAACAGAGCAAACCGAGCCGGGCCTGACAGAAAGGCATCAAAACTTCCTCACACGCACACGCACGCACGCACACACGCACGCACACACCCAGGTGCATGCACGCAAGTATTAATCAAATTGTATGACAGACACACACACACACACAGATATGTAGGCATAGAATCGTGTACACACGAGAAAAAAAAAATCGCTCTCATAGCTCACAATTCCTCACATTTACAAACTACTGAATATCTCCCTGTCCTCTGTGACAGCGTCAAAACTGCGCTCCTCCATCATGCGTGAGCAGGAGCCGAGCATTCGAACGAGCACGCGTCGCTTCCAGCTGCAATGTACATGTGAGCAGTGGCATCCACAGCATGAGAACATCTGTCAGGGAGACGTGTCGTCGTGATGTACACCCGTGATGCACGCCTGTGTTGTTGCCAGTCCGGGGCGTAATGCGGAGCGTGCACACAAATGTTTAAAAAAAAAAAAAAAAAAAAAAGAGCCTACATCCATCCGCCCACCCGCTTTATATCCCTCTCCGTCTATCTCTCTCACGCACACACTTGCCCACACACATTGGCGCATGCACATGCACAGACACACGCTCATTTACACAAACTGGAGGAAGGACTATAAATAGTAAGCCTATGATGTGATGCTGTGTGGTTTCTCCCCATGGGTTTTGTGTATGTGTGACTGTCAAAGTGAAGAGCGAGGGAGGCAGGGAGAGAGGAGGGGGAGGGGGAGGGGGAGGGGGGGTGGGTGGGCAGAGAAAGAGGAGGGATCTTTAAGGGGAAGAAGAGCTGTGCTAATGTCACTGATAAACAGCACATGACAAGCATGGCGAAGAAGGAAAGTCCCCTTTGATTTGAAATAAATCTAAATCATTATATGATAAAAAACGAGCGTCTGCGTGTGTGTGTGTGTGTGTGTGTGTGTGTGTGTGTGTGTGTGTGTGTGTGTGTGTGTGTGTGTGTGTGTG
>JAUESE010000080.1:5090311-5100680 GCA_032274725.1 Malacoctenus triangulatus
AGAGAGAAAGAGAGTGTTGCAAATGGGCAAGGTGGAGAGAACACACACACACACACACACACACACACACACACACATACACGCACACACACATGCACACGCACTCAGACAGACAGGGCCAGGAATAAGCCTGGGCAGAAGATAAGATTCCTGGGTGGCTTTGCCATGGGCACTGGTCTGCAGAGCACAGCAGCCTGGGGCAGAGGGAGGAGTAGGAGGAGGTGGCGAGAGGGAGGTGGTGGGGGACGGGGACGGCGTTATCAAGCCCTTGCAGGGGGCTGGGTTGGGCGAATGGGCAGTCTGGGAATCCCACTTCCACTCCTGCTTCCTCTCCGCGATCCAGCAGCTGCAGCGAGACAGAGCGAGGGAAGACAGAAGAAAAGGGGCTGAAAAAAAGAGAAAGAACTGAGAAATGAAGGACCCTAAAAAAAAAACCCACAGTGTTTGTGTGTAGGAGTTCGCTGGTGCGAACTCTTGTCTGAGTGATACTGTGTTCAGATGACGGAGGAAGACAACGCTTCTTTATCACTTTAATACTTACTCGCTTTTGTAAGAGAGAAGTCAACAGAGGGTGAGCGAGAGACGGCAAGCGACGAAGCACAAAAAAAAAATACAGGAAGTGAAGAAAGTGCATCTTTGATAACCAACCTTCTGTGCGTATGGAAAATGTTTACACAGTGAGATCCATAAAATTGCGTGCACGTGTGCTTCAGTCTGACAAGAGTCAGGTCAAACAACACTTCCAGTGCATATAGACTTTCTCTGCTCTGCTCTCCTCTCCTGAGCGCTGTGTGTGCTACCGGGAACAATCTTGTGTCCTTGCAGTCTGAATAAGTATCTCTCAGCATGCAGGTGGTGCATGTGTATGTATGTGTCTGTGTTCACAGCAGGATATGATCTGCACACTGTATGTGAGGGCCCAAATAACATGCAGCACGCAGCTCCAGCAGCAGCGCTGCATGAGAGCGGATGTAATGCTGCTGTGATTTCTGTAACTATATGCAGCAGCACCAGGCAGCGCCTGCTCTTTGAAGAGTCCCATCTATCCAGCCGCTTGTCCGTCAGTCCAACCATCCGTCCTGCAGGCCAGTCATCCATCTCTCCATTCACTGGTTATTGTTTGCTGATCACTTAAGCAGGATTTTTTTCCCCCAAAAACTGGTTTTATATGTTTGATAAATATATTCATTGACTATTGAAAGAAACGTATTCACTTTATGTACAGACAGTGCAATGAATCAAGGTGACAGAGAAACAAAGGATGAACATAAATTCCGAACGCACAAATTTTAGGAATACAGAAGCCATCGATGCACTCAGGACGACTGAGTTGACAGCACCTCATTCACTCCTGTTAATGCACCTATGATGGAAACAACAAAACAAAACAAAAAGGCTTCTACAAGTGTCAGGAGGAGTGATTGGCTGAAGCAGCAATAAAGCGAGATTGGCGCAAAGCACAAACATTGTTTTTTTAGCCTCTGTTGTCAAACAGGATGCGTTTGAATATACTGTTGTTATATTGTTGTTTCTCTCTTCCAAGCATCGCACTACATTGGCCACTGTATCAGTATCAAATGTTGGCGCGAGACGGTGATATCGAACAAGACGCCGTGGCGACATTATGCCACCGAGTGCTCTCCTCCTGTGGCCTGTGGAGACACTGAGATAACGAGTGTGAAAGCAACCAGAACTCAGCGCCAATATTCAGTTTCCTCCTCTACAAGAGAAAAATAGAAAGGGAGAGTGAAAGTGTGGCGAGGGGAAGGTTAATGAAATGCTTTTCGAATGTTGCATATAGAATAGGAATTTCAGGATGCATGAGAGCAGGGATTCCTTCCTCATTTACCCCCCCCCCCTCCCCCCCATGTCTCAATCTTGCTGTGATAAAGCAGAGCATCCTCTGCCAGACACATGGCCAATTACAAATTAGCCAGTTTGTTGGGGGTGGGGTGGGGTGGGGTGGGTGGGGTGGGGGGGGGGGATCGTAATCAGGCTTCAAGAGGTGGAGGCCCTTGAAGAATAATTGGAAATGGGCCCCCGGTAAATGTCAATGGCAATCAAGAGTTTGTACAGCTCTGATTGACTCTATACACAGACCCCCCCTCCACCCTGGATAAGCTTTCTCCAGCCGTGACATTGCTGGCACCACTCCTTTACCCTCTCCATCTCCGCTGGAAAGCGAGAGAAGACAGGCAGAAAAGAGGCAAGGAAAGATGGAGTCGTGAAACAGCAATGGAATACCAAAGGGGGGTGGGGGGGGCTTTGATATTTCCAGCCTCCTGGGGTCATCATGTTTAGGAGCTTTGGTTATGATTTGAAAGAAGCTTTGTGGCAGAGGTGCAAACACGAAATGAAGCAATTTGCTGAGGCGGGACCAAATCTGATGCAAAAGTCATCTTGGAGGCAATTTTTTCTTCTTCTTGAGGCTCCTGTTTGTTTTGCAGGTGTTTGCATGTCTCTCTCTCCCTCTTTCTGCCATTCAACTTTACACATTTTTTTTCTTTACTGATTTTGTCTTTTTGCCTAAACAATTGAACCGTGATTGATGAAATATTTCTTCATAGGGTTGCATGCAGCACCTCTGGTGCATGTGAGCTGACTTTTAGAGAGAGGCTTGTGCAGCCTTTACACTTGCGCAGACTTTGTCAGCGTTCACGGTGAAGAACAAGTTTGATGAAGTTTGGAGGTGAACGACTTGTTGTGTGTCTGCTGCAGGTGATCAGTGTGTCTTCAGCGAGCCTGGAGAGCTTGTGAAGAAAATCTCACCAGCTTCCCACCACTGCGGGTGAAAAGGGAAACCTACATCTGTCTTAAGTGCTGCATAGTTTGCAAGTGTGGAGACACGTCACTCAGGTGATGACGGTGCGTCACTGTGAGCCTTGCTGTCGTCCCAAAGCCCCCACCTCCCCCAAAATATACTGTTTACTTGTTTCAGGTATCCAAAATGAGTAGTGGTCCACCACAAGGTGTGTTGCAAAAGGCTCCAAGAGCACAAGTTCTAGACATGACTTTGATCTTTTTGTTATTATCATTGTACACTCACCTGTAGATGTTATAGACAGTCGTTTGTGAGTGAGGCTGGAGTTTAGTTTGTGACTCCTCGTGGTCATGTGAAAAAAAGGTCCTGATTTGCTTCCAGAGAAAGTCGAGCACTTTGCACAGCGGGTCCTCTGCTCTCACTTCACGAGCGTGTGTGTGTGTGTGTGTGTGTGTGTGTGTGTGTGTGTGTGAATGGGTGAATGAAAGTGACTTTGTAAAGTCCAGAGTATCGCTTATCTGAATCAAATCAGTCAATACTGCAGATGTTGTGCCAAAAACACGTAGCCGCTCCGTTTTTCAACTTCCACACGAAAGTCACAACCTCAAGTGTTCAGCGAGTCACGTAGACTCTTTATCAGAATCTGAGACTCTGTGTTTGATCGTTAAAAAGTTGTTGTGACTGATGTCTGCAGATAGAGGGAAAACACGGAATATATCAAATGTACCGGCTCATCGTGTGGGTGGTGTAATAGGTGTATGAAAGAGTTAATTAATGGTTCTCTTTAATGTTTTGACTGTTGGCCGTTAGAATTGTCAAGCTTTCTGTACAACTGCAAAAAATCTTTTTTTTTTAACAACAATGGCAGTCAATTATTCACTCAGCTCGCTCCAAAAAAGTCCTTGAATCTGCAGCTTCTGAGGCGACGACTGTCGCCGTCTGAAGGCTTCCTCGCCAACAGCAGATTCCCGCCAGAGTCTTCAAACTTTCAGCAAATTAGCGAATTAAGCTCCGTCCAGATTTGGAGATGAAACCAAACAATAAGCAAACCTTCTCATTCAGGACACAAAAACAATATCAACAAACATATTTTTCCAAGGTTTCACATTTGCTAATTACAGTAACACACACTGCTGAACCAACGCATGTGTGATCTGACCACAGATTAGTGTTGTGCACGCAGAGGCTGAGGTAATCTGATGTGATGTATTTTTTTTCTTTAAATTAGCGAGCTCTTTGGCTATTTGCATAAATACTTATGCATATACAGTTGTTGCTATATGTGGCTTTGAAAACAGTCCTCTGGTGTATTTACATAGACTTAAGTAGGAGTCCCAGCCTGCTTTTGATCACATGCAGGATAAGACATTTACATGCAACACTGAGAAATCATTTTAATCAATTATTCACATGCTTGTATATATGATAAATAGTACTATCTCATTTTCTGATGTCTGAATTGTATTTCAGCATGTGAGAGAATGCCGGCAATAATCTAGAAAATATTATTCTAATCTCGTCACCGAAGAGGACGCCTCCTCACTTTATTTATGTTTTTAGGTTTTGTCTACCAGGACCGCCTGACGGATTAGTGTAGCGAACCTCCTCCATTCTCTCTGGATCTGTTTACCTCTCCAGCCATCGGAGTGTTTCCCCTCCCGTGTCGTTATGAGGAAGAAGCATTGCTATTGACTGATAAACAAGTTAATTTGTTTTTGTGGTAATTATAGCAAAAGAGTTGTGTTCAGACAAAATAGAAGTTATTGTTTTCCAGTCTAACAAACCTGTTTTGTGGCTCAGCTTTTGTTATTTAACATCAAATTCCTCTATTGTTTGGATTATTGGGAGATGGTGGAGTCCAAACTTTGGTCACTTTAGTCTTTATAATTTGGTGTTTTGGAGGCTTTTCTCGGAGTACCGGTTTGTTTGTTTTTTTGTTTGTCGGTCAAGTTCTCGATGGATTCAGATGAAATTTGCAAGATGAGTGAGAGGTGCAACAAGGAAGAGGTGAAAACAAGTGAGAGGTGATCTGGTGATCTAAAGTAAAAGGAAATTGCATTGCTTTGGAACGAGTGTCCGGCCCTTTAAGAGAGTCGACTTGCACCATGTTGATCAGGAAGTGTTGGCAGCTCTCTTTGCAGCTTTGTGCTCTCCATGTGCTTCAAGGTAACCTTGTTTGTGTGTTTTTTGTATTTGAGCAATTTATATTTTGCTGAACAAAATCTTTAATTTAGAAAAATTATTTCACACATTTATCCTTTCGTGTGTTGTGCTTTTGTCTTTCATCCACCCAAAAGACAAGCAGAAAACTCGCCCCTCTCTGCAGATTTACATTTTGCTGCCAAAAGTTTAACAGACTTTAAATGAATGACATTTTAAACTTTGCTTAAAATGCTCTGCTGGTAAATCTTGCTTTGCCATCACCTTTGCATATATTCCCAACATGCTGAAATTCACCCAAACCCATCTGAATGTCAAAAGAACTTTTTTACCACCCGTAGCTCCTGAGGAGTGCTGTTGGATGCGATGGAAGAAGCGTCCGCGCTGACAGCTCCTTGTCTTTCGGGCTTTGGGATTTTCACCTGCAAAGAGCCGGTGTGACAGCGAATCGAAGCATGACAGGTCAGCCTGGGTTGGGTGGCGTCTCGCGACTCCCGCCAAAGCTCTACTGTAGTGACAAACACTGTCAATATATTGACTGGATGTCAAAAAGTTCGAAAACAAGATTTTCTCACGCAGCTCAGCCTTGTCACACACGATCCTCCACACAGTACATTCATTTCCACCGCTTCCTCTCGTCTCCTCAGACGCCGGCAAAGTTCTTTTACTGAGGCAGAAAACACCCGCTTAGTCGATTAGATTCCCCCACTGACAGGAGGAGCAAAGTCAACTGAGCGTTGAGGCAAGATGACTAATGAGGAGGGAGTGACAGAGGAGGAGACTGAGTGTTACGTCAATTATTTCATCGATACTGGCAGTTCATCAACCCCCAACAAACATTAGTTGTTACACAACAAGACTTTAGGGTCTGTGCATCCGTCTGTGAAATTCTCCATAGGTTACAATAGGTTATGATGGCAGCGCTAACAAATAGACAAACCTGCTGCTTTTTACACTTCTAAGTGGCTTCTGTGACAGTTGTTGTTTTTTGAAAGCTGCACAGTTTGTATTCTATATTTTGAGGCTTTAAAGTGAGTGTACTGAGCCCACCCATGCCTTAATCGTGCTATGGTATATATCTATGTATAGATCATAACACAGTCATGTCCCCGGAGAAGAACAGTGTTCTTTGATGGCTGCAGCAAGACTGGGGAACAGAAAAACAGGGAAAAAAAAGCAACAGAGAAAAAGACACTCCATTTTCTCATTGAAAGCTCGATAAACTAGTGTACTAATGAGGACACGTCTTTCCTCTCTTTCCTCTCAGTCTAAAGTGGAGGGAATATTTTGGGCTATTTCAACTCAGCGGAGGTCAGAAAGTTCAGGGTGTTCTGGATTTTCTCCTTCACACAAGTGTGAGAAAAAGAACAATACAGATCTTTTTTTTCTTTTTTTTTTTTTTCTATTTTTTAGCATGGAAGTGTTCTCTTATTATTTTTGAGATATCCACTGCAGTGAAGTCGGAGAAAAAGGAAACAAAGATCCTGAAAAACTTACTAAAAAGTGTGTGCACCCAAACGGATTGTGCATTCATTTTGCGAGTGATCAACACAGAATAATAACACGAGTGAAAACCAAACAGGTGTATTCAAATGAGGGGTTTTATGAGTCTTATTGGTCCGTTTGACATTGAAACACTGGAAAGAGCTCCGCGAGCGATGGGTAAAATATAAAAGCAGTTGGTAAAGTTTGTGGGGAAAAAACACGTCAGTGTTTAAGCAACAAAAAAACTTGTAAAATCACCTGTCACAAAGTCAAGATTACAGAAAACTTCAACAAAGATGGCAACATCTCAGCAGCATTTATCAAAATTCCAAGACGCAAAGTTGAAGTAGATCAAGACCAACGTGGCTTCAGAGAATCTGTAAGGGGAACATTCAATATGAGGGGAATAAAAAGGCTTCACCTGGTCCTCCAGCACCGTATCTCTATGTAGGGACGCTGCAAACTACTAAGTAGGACAAGCTTCACACTCATAAACATTCAGACTATAATTCATGCGGTGGTGGCACGCAGAAGGATGCCACCTCTGCCACCAATTTGAGGAGACATTTGGAGGAGTGTGAGGGCAGATGAGTTTTAAGAGGAGGCTGGTTTGCTGTGCCAACAGACGTTTAAGGCCTCGTGCTCTCTTGACAGGCACAGCCGTGTGTTTTTCTTTCTACATTTAACTCCTTTGACAGGACAGGAAAAAAAAAACAAACAGAAAAAAAAACAGTCCTGCACTTGTATGCAAGTGAAAAAAAAGAGACAATCTAATCAAGATGATTTGTGCAGGAAATAGTCCAAAAGCAGATGGTAAACAAATATTTTGAAGCCATGTTTCCTTTGATATTCTGGATGGGGCTTCACCGTCTGATTTGTAAGCCAGTGCCAGCGACAACTGCATTTTAGAAGCACTGCCAGATATATTACAAGGGGGAACTGGAGCAGAACAGCTCTCTGGCAATGCACCATGGACATTATGCAAATACCATAAGAGAACATATTAGCTAGTCTATCGGTTCCCCTCAGAGATGCCTCCACCAAATTGTCTCAGAAGTCGCAGTGAGCTCCCACTGAGCCGAGGAATGGCTGAATTTAAATCAGGGTGACGGAGCAGCCTTCCTGACATTTCGCATTGTTCTTCCCTCCTTCCACATGTATATGTTCAACACCCTGTATATAAGCACCGCGCCGCGCCGGGCGCCGCTCAATCCGCGTCCCCCTGCAGCCGCCGCATGCGGATACCTGATCATCGCAAATACGCCTTAATGAAGACGCATTCAATCTGAAAACCTCCCCGCAGCAGTTCATTGAAACGCATTCGGTGTAATGTCCCATAACACTTGACTCGCACATCTCCAGCAGAGCATTTGAGCACAAGTCAAAACGGTTGGATCAACAACGCTGACAGTGGCATATATTTCCAGTAATAGCCTTGATGTTTGTTTTTAAAGAGGCTGTGGCACTGCATGCCATTATAGGGCTAATGATGTACGATTGTCATCTCACACATTGCAGAGTTAATTGGGCCTTTGTGATCATGGCTAATGGCTTTACCAGGGAATTATTGACACAATGATGTGGGCCGACGTGCTACAGGTTGGCGAATAAATAAATAAGCAACCCCCCCCCCCTTGCCCCCCCTACACCCCCCCCTTTCTCCACAGACACGAAGCTCGTCAATCTTGGCAACTGCCTCTGGAGCAGCCCAGTCAGTTAACATTTTAGAAAATGGCTGCCCATTAATAATAAAGGCATATTAACATAAGTGAATTCTGCTGTGGTGTGGGATTCAGTGGAACAGTTATTAAAGTCCAATTTGGCCCCATTAATAATGCATCCACCTTTGACTTTTTGATATCCAGATTATGTGGTATTACTGTGGCTATACATTATTTATTAACCACTTTCAATTGGGGACCTTGATGACTTCTAATTGTTAGGTGGCGGCGCCATTAAGTTATCCCTGATGAGGCTTGTCAATCACGGTGCATTTGCCCGACCTCGGTGTCCAACAGCCCACGCGTGCGCACACGCGGCCTGAGCCAGGTGCCAACAGTGCCAGCGGCGCCGCAGCGCGGGACAAAGGTGTGTGTGTGGGGGGAGTAGTGGTGATGTGGGGGGGGTGCAGAGTGCTCCGCCCCCGCAACCCTGCCGAGGCGCAGAGGTCTGACTGCTGTCCATCACGGCCATTTGAAGTGTTGCTGAGGGGAGGCTAAACGGCAGCGGGGCCCTGCTGCGAGAGCGGCCCGCCTTTAAAACTTAATGGCTCCTGCGCCGCGCTGAATGACACGGGAAGGGTGAGCGATTGTCATGCCGCCGTCCTCTCGGGGCCTTTTGTCCATCAGTCACTCAGACAGACAGACAGCAGCACATGCGCGCTGATACGGATACGCCGTCATACGTGGCGCGCGGCGCGTCCCATGCAGTCAGCATGGACAAAAAGGCCGAGGCTGGAACACGCCAAACTGCCGATCCATGCATATATGCACTTATTGTACTTATGCAAGCACATCACGCTGAACAAACAAGACAGTCAGCTTGCAAGGCGCTGGAACTTCTTTGATGACACACATTGTGCTGCACAAATGGCGAGACAATGACAACGCATCCCCGTCAACTTCAGGCTATTAGAATCATGCTGAATAGCATGTCATTCTGTCCGGCATGCAGCGATTTTCATTGCATGGTAGATCAGCGCAAACTAATTTGAAACTGAATGACAATCACTTGCTGGGGAAACGTCGCCGCAGCACAGAAAGGACCGGGTAACAATCTGTGCACCGCAGAGCAAAGAGAAAAACGGGAAAGAAAGAAGAAAAAAAAAAAAAACGAGTGTGAATGAATTTTGCTCCCGTGAGTGCAGCCAAGAAATGGAATCAAGATAAAAAAAAAGAGGGAGAGAGAGAGAGGAAGTGAGATATCTCGTTAAATACACTGGAATTGGATACACACAGCAGCACCACACGACACACCCGCAGTCCTCGCCCTGCACGCACGCGCACGCTCACAAATACAAATACACATGCGCTCACGTTTAAGCCTTATGAATACACAGAAGCAGCTGAGCACACAGTTTTATGCCCCCACACGTTGGGAAACTCACAAGTGAGGCACATATTTTTGTGCAATTAGGCACAATCTTCAGGAACCTACCTGGATTTCATTAATTGATATTTAATCAGTGCTCTGTGGGGGAGGCTCTCTGCCAAATAAAAGGGACCTCATGTTGGATCTGGCAACCGCGATGTCCCCCGTAGCTGCAGAAGCACCAGCTGTATGCGATTTAGAGATATTCAGCAGTTCTGTTAAAGGGACGTTTATGGTGCAAAGTGCGCTCGAATGGGAGTTTTAAGGCTGCTGGAATCACCTCATCAAGCCGTCCTTAATTTGTGACCACTTAAAGAAAACGCATCTGTATTTCTGGTCATAGTTTCAAATTACACCATCTTCCACAAGAGTGCGAAATTGGACACACAAGTTAGTGAAAATTATTGGAACGAGAAGTAACGGCGCCATCCTGCATGCCGATAATGTGAAGAAGAGGAAAACTAACACCGAGTCCCATTTGCCTTGGAGCTCGCAATATCTGACTTGAAATGACGCCACTCCTTTGAAAAGCAGCGCCTCGCCTCCACGGACACAGAGGCCTCTTTCAGTGCCACATGGCAAAAGTTGGCAGTGACAGAACAGAACCTGGACACTCGAACCGGCCAGAGAGGCAGAGGAGAGCCGGATCTCCGAGGAGGAGAGGGGGCTTTAAAGCAAAAAAGGGGGATGGAACTGGTGGACTGGACGGTCCACCTGGGCGACTTTGTGTCCGAGAGAAAGCAAAAATCAAGACGGACGGAAAGAAAGCTCAGGAGGAGGAGGCCTGCAAAACAAGGAGGGAGAGAGAGAGAGAGAGAGAGAGAGAGAGAGAGAGAGAGAGAGAGAGAGAGAGAGCGAGAGAGAGAGAGAGAG
>JAUESE010000080.1:5100780-5112761 GCA_032274725.1 Malacoctenus triangulatus
GAGGGTGAGAGAGTGAGAGAGAGAGAGAGAGAGAGAGAGAGAGAGAGAGAGAGAGAGAGAGAGAGAGAGAGAGAGGACACTTCAGGGGTAAAGAGAGGCTCCAAGGAAGGCACAGAAGTGCAGATGTTCGCACCGTTTCCTCACTGAAAGGTTCCAGCCTGCAGGGATTCAGACCTTTCAGTGTGGAGTTTGTCGGTCCCCCTCTGTGCCTGGGGGCAGCTCTCCCAGGAGAACTGGTTCCCCTCCTGGGAACCCAAAGACATGCTCGCCAGGTCATTTGAAGACTCCCGATTGGCCCTTTTGTTATTCTTGTCTTTATTATTGATACCAAAAAAAAACCAAACAAATCAATCAAAAATCATTAGAAATGCACGTCTGGATGAATCTACTGTTGCTGAGAGGTTTTATTAACATTTCCATCTGTTGGGGGGCTTGGAGCCAATCCAAACTCAGGTTGCCAGTTCATCATGTGGAGAACATGCAAACCCCACAAAGAAAAACATGAGCCAACGTCCTTCTCACTGTGAGGTGAGAGCGTTACCTCGTTAGCAAATTATTATTTATTTCTGTCATTATTAAACCAGAAGGAACACATTAAAGTGTTCCACCGGTGGCCCTTTCAGGTGACGGTGTATCATCATACCCACTGACCACCTCTTTGTATTCTTTGTTTTCAGAGACAGGCACAGTATCTGTAACTCTTGTCACATTAATGATGTACTTATCATTTTTATATATTTATAGTAAGATTAATGACAGTTTTTTAATGTTTAATTAATCATTAACTAATAGTTTGTTAAGGTCTTGTTAGAGACATTATTATAAAATGTTGGCATTAATATTCATGTGCACTGAATATTCATGCCCGTCCTCGCCCATCAGTATGCCTGCTCGGCGCCAGTGGAAGGCCGGCACTTATAATTGGCAATCTTTTCCTGTTGGTTGACAGTACAGAGGAGTCATTTCCTTGCATTCAAATCTGCGAGTTGCACAAAGCCGGCTTGTCAACTTTCCACTTCATTACAGGTCAAGCAATAGACTCATTTCTCTCAGGCGCATCGCTCCCATAATTGTTTTCCACCTCTTCTTTCGTAGCCAATTTACATGTGCTTCCTCGCCGAGTGTAATAGAGACAGAGAAAGGAAAGGCGAAAACGCTCCCTCTTTTCACTTCCACTCACCGTCCATTAACGACTTGACACATGGAACGCAAAAAAGTAATATGAATTTTGTTCCCCTTTCTGTAGCATTTGCTTTGAGGCACATGATACAGTATGTTGAGCTGAGCTGAGAATTCGATAGGAAACGATGATGTAGAACAGAGGAGGACGGGATGAAAGCGGGCCGGGGGAAAAGTAAATGCTGTATTCAGTCGATAAAAAAGGTGGCTGTGTTCTTTTGTGTGACTTTGAAAGTACAAGTATTCCCTTTTACTTTGAATGTCGGCCTTTGGAGAGGAAAAGGGAGTGAAAATAACGGAGACGTGATTGTCACAACATAGAAAAAGAAATACATCCATACATTATAACATTATATTTTCTTCAGCTAACTCTCATAAGTCCCCAAAAATTACCGAACCTTCTTCATATTAGTGGTCCTGCTCACTTTTTAGTTGTATCTTGGCTTTGATCCATGTTGCATTATTTTCTAGAGGTTTGAATCTGTGTGCTCACCACAGTAATAGACGAGTGAAGTGTAAAGAGAACACGGAGGTGAAATTTGACGTACTGCGAATACAAAGCGAAGCACACCGCTCACGAGCACAATGGAAACAGCCCCCAGTGCAGCCACAGGCTGACACAAGGAAAACCAACACAGAGACACTGAACCACTGTTATTAAGGTATTACTGAAATATTAAAGGCGCCTGCTCTTCTCATTTCCTGGTTCATTATTCTACTCGGAGACATCTGTAGAGCAGCTTCGCCCGATTCGCGCGTACAAAATGCGCTTTTATTTTGTCATATCGAGTTATTTATCAGCAGTGTTCCATCTTTTCGCTGAAAGAAAGCAACTTCAAAGACAGCCTGACTCGGTGCCGGTACTCCTTTCGTGTGTCGCTATTGATAAACGGTGAATGGGCCTTCCTTATATATGGTGCATCAAATCAGTTGAGTAGTCTTGAAGTGTTTCTACATGATCAGTCACGCTCACTCGTTCGCTGACGGACCATCTGTGACAGCTGCCATGCAAGCTGCTTGTAAACCACTGGGTGCACCTTGGGGGTCCGACGTCATCCTCACCGCTGTACTTAGCCACATTGTAACAGTAAATGAATGTTTGGCAGAGAAACGTAAGCCTGTCACAATAAAAGACCCCCGAGGGTCCCTTCCTTTACGACCAACAGATCTGGATCATACAGTTTGCTTCTATATTTTTAAAAACTTTCTGCCATTCTATTAAATATTCAACACTGTGGCTTTGTATACTTTTAAAAACATGATGTTTCCATAATCTTTGTATTATAATGAGGGCATAAATACCAATAACTCCTGACTTTTAAGTCAGAACATCACCGGCGCTGTGGCAGAACAACAACACTGTGTGAATGAGAGCTCATTAAGCATCTATATTTATACTGCTTATGTGACCGATGCTGTTTAGTTCCTTTTTCAAAACACTTCTCGGACTTTTTCTTGTTCTTCATGCTATTTTTGATCAATTTATTGATTTCGTCTTTGCTCAATTTAAATTCAGCCGTGTGTCTTGTGAGGATAACAAAGATTTGACTTCACCGTTGAAGCTTCACGCCTGAGATTGACGGTTGACCCGTGTTAGTGACAGATGAACTGACCTTGACTTTTAAACACGAGGAGAGGAAAAAAAAACATGCCAGCAGATTTTTAAACGGTTTGTTGATGCAGGATTACTTCGATGAGCCTACTTGGACGTGTCCGAGCAGGCGGTTCGCCGTGTGTTTGAACAATCGCGGCGCTGCTTCCCAGCTGTGACAGCGCGTCGCTCCACATTCACACACGTCCAAAGAAGTCTTCCCTCTCTGACAACAAAACACGCATTCAAACTGTTTGAACCCTGGTAAATACTTTGATCGCTGACACTTGCCTACATGGAACGAGACTCCTTTCTATGTTGTTGCGTCGACCACCAACCTCTCTCACCCCGTCCTCTCGGGTCACGTCTGTAAATGTTCAGTGAATCAGAGATGCCAGCCAGCTCTTTGCCCCGAGAAAGATCAGCTCAAAAAAGAACGGGAGTGAGGTTCGTGATGAATCATGCATTTTATAGTATTTATTTACTGGAATCAAAGGTAAAGTCTAGTGTTTAATTTGTGCAATTCAAATCGATGCGTTTGAAGATTCACACACAGACATCTGAAGCTTTGCTGTCTGAGCTGTAAACAACCTGTAAACAAGGACTTTTTCCAAGCCAATCTTTTAAAAAATTCAGAGAGCAGCCAAAACCTGTGAGGAGTTAACCTGAAATTCTTCATTTTTAATTTCTGCTTTTTTAATCCAAATGGTCACGAACCACTTGCAGTACTTCATGGTGCCTTTCGGGGCACTAAAACTCAACTTTCTGTAACAGCAGTCTCATGTGTAAAAAGCACACAATTATCAGGATATGTTTAGTGTGCTGCAAACTCATTAAAACATGTGGTAATGACTGTGTGGATGAATGAATTCCGTCTCCAAACTTTTAGACGATCACAATATTCAAACTTTTTTTTTCTTTTTAATTTGTTCACATAGTTTCCCGTGGGTAACAGAATAACCCCTACAGTTTGGTGTTGCACCACCGAGTTTGGCAGTAAATCTTAAGTTATTTCATATAAGTGAATATCTGTGGTGGGTTTTAGGTTTAGATGAGGTTTGCCCAGAATTTTCTCTCATCTATGTTAAATCATGTTCGTACTGCTTATGCAGCATCCTTGTATCATTCCCTCTCTCTCTCTCTCTCTCTCTCTCTCTCTGCCTCACTCCTGCATCTGCCTTTATAAATCATCATCCCTCTGAAGTCATAGTGCTGCGATAATCGTGCGCCCTCTCTTCCGAAAAACCTCTCTCATCCTCTTTCCCTCCCACACTCCTCCTCTGTGTCTCAAAACCCCGTTTCTCGACGCCAACTGGCAGCAGCAAGCGAAGACAAGTTTGTCTTATGTCACCCTACGCGCAGACTGCACGATAATGCTAATTCACCGCGACAACAATTTAGGCATCGTTACTATAAATGTTCGACATGTTCCCAAACACCTCCCGTCGTGATTGGCACCGCAATTACACAAAGAAGAAAAAAAAGGAGCTGACAAACTGGAATGTTGCACAAGCAAAACCTTACCCTGAGTTGCATCAGGAGCGCAGAATCAAGTGCAACGGACCTCCTTAAACTGAATTTGGCAAAGCAGAATCAACATTCGGTGCAGCGGCACATATGTGCGTTTTAAGACTCCTTGACCGAAATGGTTGCTCGAAGGTATTGGAGCATTGAAAATTGAGGAAGCTTATCACGGCATTTTTTTTTTTCCCTTCACTTCGAGAAAAAGGCATCTGACGCTTCCCTCCAGGCGGTGCCCTCGTTACTTCCCTTTTTTTTTCTTTCCAAACTCTGATGAGTGCTTGATGAATCAGAAATTGTGTTCATCGTGATTGTGTGCATTGATATCACTGACAGGCACGTGTGACTCCTCTTCCTTTGGCTGTTTTTGGGGGGCTTTTTTTTTTTTTAGGTAAACTTGTGACAAACTGTTATCAAGCGACTGATGGAGGCTTTTCATTTCCCATTTTCACCCGACCACGAGGCTGTTTCTCTGGCTGCACCGCAGACCTTCACAAGGCCGAGCTTTTAATTGCTTCTTTGCAGGGGGCTCGTCTTGACAGTGCCTCACATCCTTTCTTCCGTGGAGGGGAAAAAAAAAAAAAAGGAGAGAGAAATCTTAGAAACAGCAGCAAAAGGATTTCTGCCTACGCTTGATCTCCCCTGTGGAGTTTGTCAAACAAAAGAAGATCCTTTAATTTGGTCGCAACAGGGGCCTTCCACTATACTCGGCACGCAGAAAATTCTGGCAAGAAAAAGTCAGTTCTCCCTCTAATGTCCCAGAAGAGTCGTGTGACCTCACAAAGTTCCCGAGCACGGCCGTGGCCATGAATATTTTGCAGTCAACAGGGCTCGTGTCACAGCGAGATGGCTTCCTTTTTTTGTTTTAACCATCTGACACAAGAAGGGGCGGGGGGATACATCATGTACTCCTTCAATGTTTTTCTGATGAGTTGTGTCTTTCACCGGGCTTACCAAACCATCCGAGTATTGCGGTGTTTAACTCTTTCTCATCTTCGCGCTGCCAGACTCGCACCTGCACCGCGCTCTCTGCAAGTCTCCATGGGAACTGGCGCCGAGAAAATTGTTTCTCATAACCAGAACAAGGTGAGAGGGAGAAAAACTCGCAAAAAAAAAAAAAAAAAGGGGGGAGCTGAAAATAGTTCAGCTTGACACAGGAGCGACTGATTTTCCATGTGGTTTATGTGATGCAATAACCAAACATATGCTGTTGTGTGTGTGCGTGTGCCAGTTTTATCCTCAAAGTGATGAGTTGTAAATCTACCCATGTTCCTCACGCGGCTCCGCTCCATCTGCTGTCGCGCTCAGTTTATCCTCAGTGTGTGAAACAGAGAGTCCTAGCAATTTCACCTCAGCATAAATTAAACTGGGAGCATTAGGTGAAAATCAAATAAAGTCATTACTTATAAATACATAAGAGACCTCAAAGAGAATTGTGCGTCCAGACTGCAGGTCCAAAGTCCAGAGCTCGGTCGTCATGGACATTTTTTTTGTGGAGTTTGTGACGGATCTCGACTCGAATAGAGGTCGGCTGCTAAATAACAAGATGAAGAAGTTGATTAGTTTTCTCGAGAGCCAAGTTGATTAGGAGCTGAGGGTTTTCCTGTAAACCTGCCTCTGCAGTGATCACTTTAAACTGGGTACTGTCACTTGTGTCTGCTGCGACTGCCGAGTGGATCTGAGCTGATTTGCAGTTTGATACTTCTGGCACTGTCAGCTCTCTGTTCCTATTCAATATTGTAAGAAACAGTGTGTGTGTTCACTTTAGCTACACCTGAATAATACAGTTTCTGCTTCGAGCTGTTGACTTTTCAGGCTGCTTGTTTTCCACATCACAGAGAATCCCTAAAGTTCAAGACCAAATTTCAAATAAATTCATTCAAACTTGGCTAAGTGGTGAAAAACACATTTTTTGTGTTTCACTTTACATCACTCAGTGACCTGTTGTTGAATAAATGCTACCCCTTAGATCAGTGGTTTCCCACCCTGGAGTCTGTGGGACCTTTGGGCATCGCCAGGCTTCACAGGGGGTCCGAGGCTCTGCCTGCTCTGAAATCAGTCAAGATTAGATTCACACAATGAAAGAAAAAACACAATAAGACACATTCTTGAATCCAGGACAGACCTTGCCATTGCTCTTATTTTGAAGGCTCCCACTTTCATGTGCAGGTTTGTGTGTGTTTCTGCCAGTGTTGGCTTCACTACAATGTGCTTTGGAAATCACAGATCAGGGAGGGGGTCGACCGCCTTTGTTGGAGGCCATTTCCGAGGGGGCTCCAGGTAAAAGTTTAGAAACCAATGCTCCAATCAAATGACAATAAATCAAATGCATACGCAGGAGAATTCACTCGAGTTCACGTTGTGACTTTATCGAGCCAACTGCTGAATGCAGGAAGTCTCATTCTTGAAGGTTTTTCTCGAGATGCACAGTAGATTTCACAATTCCACGTCATCTTTATTGGACTGGACTAAGACTGGCTTTCAAACTGTCCGTGATGTAATACATTTTGCTCTCAGGCAGCTCAGAGTTTGATTTTCTTTGAGCACAGAGAAACTTTGCAGCTTCCATAAATGAATATGAAAATAGTCTTCTAGTTTTAAACTCTGCACATACATACTTATCTGCAGCAGGAAGAAGAAAAATACATTTGTGAGTGGAGAGGGAGTTTAAATGCTATTTAAATGTATGAATAGATTTTGAATTTGAATTTACTGTATGAGTGTGTGTGGGTGTATGCATGAGCGTTTTCTTTATGCCCTGTATTTAAGGGAAAATGATGCCCTCACAATCTGTCTTTGTGTGCATATAAATTCAAGGGAAGTGGATTTGTTGTGCTCTCGTGTGGCCTTTCTCTTCTAAAGTGGTCTGAGGTGTTTTTCAAAAGGACCCGAGGCTGAGTGATTCATTGGCGCAGCAGGACTGCTGCTCTGTGGGGAGTTGGAGGTGTCAGTGTCCCATGAGCATCTTGATCCCCTCTCATCCATCTCCAGGTGCAGCTGTGTGCGCTCTTATTCACCCCCCCCCCACCCCCCCCACAACCCCCCCCCCCCCGCACCTTCTGACTGTGCTGTAAGCCAAATGGATCCCAGTTAGTGCAGCCCCGGGGCACAACTTTGCCGTGTACTGCTTAAAGCTTAATATGCTGTGGCGGTTCAAACAGGCTAATTGAAACCTACTGGGCTCACAGAAGTGTCTCGCTGTTAAGGGTCACGTCTGCATCAAAACATCATCAGTTCCTTCAGTCAGGTGAACAAACAACACAAAACTCACACTTCTTTTTTTAATCTTTAACCCAAACTGCAAACAGACTTCGCCTCGGCTGATTTTGTGCAACACTCAGGTGTTGTGGACCTGCATGAAGGAAACAGTATTGAGATGATCATTATCCTGGAGCTGATCCCAGCTCACATCGGGTGAAGGCAGAGTACACCTGGGACGCGTCGCCAGTCCATCAAAAGCAGTTGGGATCTAACAGTCATGCTGATAAAGTTTTTCCTGGTTAACCAACAGAGATTTCCTTCATTCACTTCTACAGACCAAAACAACAGAAAGTCAGACGTGTCCATTATTAGAATCACAATTCTATCAGTTTTGGAGTAAGACATCAGAGTTGGATTGAAAACAGAGTTTTTCACTGAATCAAATTAAGTTCCATTATTGCTCGACTCAACACAACAGGTCCAAATTGCCCTCGTGTGTCTCGAACATATTATACATCATTTTAGTTTAATCTGCATCTATCAGTGGTCCATCACTATTACAGTGGTAATAATGATATGCTAATTCCGACGCAATTAGAGGCTTGATGTTTCACTGTGATTAGATGGAGACAGCAAACCAGCAGATAGAGATACTGGCATCTGCAATCAGCGATTAGGCGTTGGAAAATATTGACATAAGTGACAACAATATGTAGGAGAAGAAAGTGTAAAGACTCTCCTTCTTTTTCTAGCTATGATTAGAAATCTTTTTATCACCTCTCCACATCGCCTGTCAATGACAACCAAAGTTCGGAGTGGAAATGAAGATATATACGTACATACAGGTAATACTACGTAATCGTGTGTGTGTGGGTGTTTACTACCACAGAAATCCCAAAGGTAGAGTTTTCAGCATGTGTGTATTTATGTATTTATCATGCGTGTGTGCATCTACATTCAGGTGTGGTGTGTGTGTGTGTTCCACGGTGTGTGTTCGCGTTTGAGTGTCTTTTTCTGCGTCGCTGTGTTTGGAGGCGGTCCTGTGCCTTTGTGCATGTGTTGCGAGTGAGTGTGTGCGCGTAATGAATGCTGTAGCAGCGAGACAACGGATAAATTGTGGAGCTATATCCATAATAGCAGCATTAATCTTGGGAAAAGATGCATCTGGTTGCTCTGTATCTGTCTTTGTATGAAACACATCAGCTAAGAGTCATTTGAGAACCTAATGTACAACAAGAGTCTTGGCTGGCTGGTCTTTCACAAGCAGCTGGGGGGATATAGATCTCTGCTACAATGAAAATGCATGAGGACAGAAGCTGGGAGTAGAGACGGTGGCGTGATGTGTGCTGTGCTTGACGAATACTTTGTGCTGGAGACAAACGACGACGGCCGGTCGACTTGCAGGAATCAGCCCGAGCTGCACTCGTTCTGCATCTCCAGCAACGAGAGCGGATGTCAGGCATGATGCCTGATCAGTTGTGGCCACTATATTTTGCCCCGAGGAAATGTTGACGAATACTTAAATCGCACTCTTTGACTGAGTCTGCCGCTCCCCACTTCAGCTCCCCCAAAAATCTCTCTTTCCTCCTCATCCCTGTCGCTCCCTCGTCTCGCAATTCTTCGTCCCCCCCCCCCTTCCCACCTCCTCCACCACCTCCTCCACCACCCCCCGCCTGCTTTTTTCTCCCTCTCTTCATCTCAGAATATGATTTGTCATGGTGACTGAGAGAGGAGATAGAAAAAAATGTTTACTTCAGGAAAAAAATGTCTCTAACGTGTCTTAATGTATTCTTTTAAAAGAATTGACGCAGTGGCACGGAAAAAGATTAATTTATCACGCCATCAAGCACAGGAACAGCTGCAGAGAGGGATGGGTGTAAATTGCGAGCCGCTGACAATGCCTGCGTTACAGATGGATTTCTCTGTCTGCGTTTCATATTGAGATGCGGGGTGTGTGTGCGAGGATGGGAAGGGAGGGATGGGAGAGAAAAAGGGGTTAGCGGGAAAAAAAGCAATTTTGTCAGCTTTCATCCAAACTTTGTGACGGGGGTAATTTTGATCCATTAGCTCTCAGCTGCTCGCCTTAGCCAATTTTCCATCTTTCTCACTTTCACAAGATCTGCTCCAGGGGAAAAAGTACCTTGGGCCCTAATGGAATCTGTTTTCAATGCAAAATGTGCATGGATACATATCTGCAGGATGCTTTCCCTTCCCTCTAACCCATTCTGTTGTTTAAGTCAGTGTGAAATTGTATGCAGGTGTGCGGACTGTTAACAGAATATCTGACTGCTCGTTCTTTAAAAGTTTGGTGACAATTTGAGGAAGTTTTGGGGCTCGTGTCAGCGTGAAGAAAAGCCGGGGGGATGGATGGGGAGGGGGGGGGCGGGCGAGGGGGCTAAAAGGTCACCCCCTCCTCAAAACTGGGATTTTGAGATGACAAAGAGAGGTGAGATCCAAGGGAAAATGGAAAGAAATGCCAGAGAGCCCACCCAGAAATTGCATCACCGGCTGAGCGTTGGCAGCATTTAAGGTGCTATTAGTGATTCCTCGCTCCCTCTGGGCTCATCATGGAAAGTAGGAAAAGCAACCATCAGAAAGTGTTTATCTGACAGATTCATTTTTAAATTCTCGTTTGATGAGGATTTTCAGGTAAAACTAGACAAACACGGATTTCAATATGCAAATTTCACGAGCACAAAATGTGACACGATGCAGCTTGAATTGATAAGAAAAATATAACAATGCATCAGCAGGGGGGCTTCCAGGCAGCCTCCAAAACCTGCAGCTCAGTTCCTGGGTTTTGTGTTGAATGGAGAAACGGCGCTGCTCATTCTCAATCAGACTTTCCTAAGAAAGGTTTTTCTGCCCTGCAGCAGTGTTCAGGGAGCCGCTTCTCCAGGCCAAACCCCTTCAATTGCTGAGAGTTACCCAGAGACCGTGATTGAGCCACAGTTTTTTCTCAGACTGCACCTCATGGCCAACACTCGGCCCTGCCGCCCAGGAGGGGAGCGGCTCCTCTGTGAGCTCCACAATGTTTCCTCAAAGAATCCCCCCGCTCCCTCCCTCCGCTCCCCCCCTATGCTCCCTCCATCCCTCCCTCCTCCTCCACCTCATCCTCCCCCTCCACCGCTCCCTCACCTCGGATCCTTGGATTGACCACCCGTGCGGTACGCGGCTCACTCCAGCCGTTTCCAGATTCCTTCGCCTCAGATTAGAAATGCTAATCGTGTCTTATCAAGATGGTGGGTCAATAAAATATTGAAACAACAGTGTTTACCCCGATTAAGCCTCCAAGTGTGAGATGGAGATTATTGGACAGTTCAAATTCGGGTTTGTTGAGAAACAAGGCTGCTGTTGCATTATGGATCACACGGCAAACCTGTGGGAATGTAAAGAATAGATAGGAAGGTAATCCCAGGATGCCGGGGGGCCTTCAGGAGGGAGGAGGGAGACAAGAGATCATGGGAGAGAAGAAGTGAGGAAAAATTCTGTGGATGGATGAGCTCCACATCTGGACAGCTTCGCTATTGTCTTGATGTGCATAACCAAGTTCTTCTTCAGAATGCAAGGCAGGTTTATCACACATGCGAGGCAATGCCGTGCGTTTAACAAGAACTTGAAAAATGAAATGAATAGTCATCGCTCACATCACAAGACAGCAACAAAAACGTCACCGAAATATCATTTAATTATTAGAAAATATTTTAAACGTTGACACAAAACAGACAGCGGGTCACATCAGATGCAGATAGGTTCAGGTGATTACACATGAGCAATAAACATTGCAATATCAGAATTATACAAGGTACTTTAAATAATTTTTTACATCAGTATCAAATGTGTGGTCACGTGACACCAGAAGTCCTGGCATCGTGCCCGGCGAGGAGCCCGAATCCACATTAGGATTATTTTCAGGTCGCGCCGCGGCGAAGCAAAGTAAAAGGTAAAGAACCTGATTTAATGAAGAAAACACGTTGTCAGCTGGCGATCTCTCCGACTTCAAACATATTTCAATTTCCTCTATGGAAGGAGATACCGCTTTTAATTAAATTTGTTTTAGCTTTCTTTGAAGGTGCAATAGGTGACAGACCTCAATTATAATGTACTAATTAAAAAAAAAAACACACACAGACACACACAAATAAATAAATAAATAATTTAATGTATTCGGGGAGATGGGAGAAAGTGTGTAACTCACAAAAGCTTGTGAAGTTCCTGCTATCTCATCATTCCCATTAAAAGAAGGGAGAGCTGCAAAAATTGAAAGTGACGGTGGAGTCTTTAGGAGGCGGCCTGTGATTTCCAAATTATCATATTTTCCGAGTCAATAATAAAAAGCTTATGATAGTGCTAGCTATGCTGACAGGCTTTAATAAGATAGAGGCGCTGGAGCGCGGCAGACCGAGGGGCCAAGCAGTTGTGTGTGTGTGTGTGTGTGTGTGTGTGTGTGTGTGTGTGTGTGTGTGTGTGTGTGTGTGTGTGTGTGTGT
>JAUESE010000080.1:5116724-5127843 GCA_032274725.1 Malacoctenus triangulatus
ACACACACACACACACACACACACACACACACACACACACACACACACACACACACACACACACACACACACTGCCGTCTTTATATTGTTACCTTCAAATTACAGCTGGTCAGTGCCATGAACTTAATGGACCTTTCTCTGGCCCCAAATTTGACAAATCCTATCTGGAGCTATGAAGAAAGAAGGCACTATCGATCCGCGGGGCCACCTAATTCATCACAGCGCCTGAAGTTCCTCAAAAAATATTTGACCAAGGGGCTTATTCAATACTATTTTCTTCCCGGGTCCACCGAATGAAACCGCTCTTCTTCTGTGAAAAAAGTGAATGATGACAGGTGTCAGCGAGGGATGAGATTTGCGACAGAAACTGGCTCTCTGTTGCCTTTCACTTCTGGAAGCTTCATTGACAACATGAATAGTCTTTGGGCTCCCTAACCGGTGATTTACAGAGCAGAACAGTACAGATGTGTCGAGTTCCTTTTTTACTTACCGCCTGAAATGACATAGAGTACCCTGCAGAGCTTCTGAATATGTGGATGTCTGAGCAGCAGACAAGCCCACAGTGACATTAACGACGACTGCACTGCATGTGTGCCATCATATCATTCCAGCCACTACAGCTGAGCTGTGTCTTGGCCCTGCAGATGGTACAACACATGTTTAATTGCATTTTGTTACCTCCATTTCATACAGGGTCTTGTCCTCTGAGAGGGTTCAGGTCTCCCTATAACTCCCACAACAGACCAGACAAACATAGCAATCTTTATAAGTGCGAAGGGAAACCATTGTAAAGCCACTGACCCCGCTGAGAACGGGGCACTAATAGCAGTGCCTCTTAAGCCAAATGTGATAGCAGCTGACAAGCCTCATCCCAAAGTGCACAGGGGACAGTCTCCTCCACAGTCTATCTCATGTGCACAGCAGAGCACAGAGAAAGTGGAGCATGCATGGATCATCACTGGACGTATGTTTGGATTGTTTGTCGTGGTTTGGAATATGAAATGTACCTGAGTTTTACCTTTTCACCCCTGCTGAGCAGCTAAGTGGTCCCCCAGCAAGTTCTTCATACTGCATGAATCCAGAGCTGTTAGTTCCACTCTTAATGGATCGGAATTCATTTTCTCGCATATTCCATCTTGTTGGGGTCAGTTCCAAAGTGCAGCGCAACTCTGGTCCTGCTGAACAAATGTTGGTCTGGGCAGGAACGGCTGCGCGTGTCAAATCAGTAAAACGCGTCTTACGCAACGCTCCCAGCCGTAGTAAAAGGCTCTCCTCGTGGTAAATGAATGGTTAGCATCGACTCCTCCCAGGATGTTGTGGGATCTGAAAGAAATGCCTGACTTTACATATTTATGAAGGTAAGCGCTTGAAATGAACAGAATGTAGTGTCATGCATGTCTGTCAGGCGCATTCGTACATGGATCAGCTTCCACTACGTTTTGAACGTGCAAAAATTTGGCCGATGTGTTGAGGTTCCACGTTATTCTCTGCATATAGTCTTCCCAGGATTGGTTAATGAAGGACCCAGAGTTGTTTGTTGGTGTTAAATGTGTGTGTTAGTTGGTCCCTGTCAAGCCCTGTCATGTATCTGTAGGCTGCTTGGGATGTGTCCTGCCTTTTTACCAAATGTCAGATCTGGAATCGCTTCCGTACAGAAGATGAATCTTCGAATGGTGAACAAACACGGATCGAAATACCAAGAAGTTGTTTTAGTTTTATGAACACTGACACAGAAAATCTCTGTGGGAATCCCACAGAAGTTAATCAAAGAGACAGTAGTTTGGAGAGGAGAGTGGCAGGACCTCAGCTGTTTGGAAAAGCTCTCTCTCTCTCTCTCTCTCTCTCTGTCTCTCTCTCTCTCTCTCTCTCTCTCTCTCTCTCTCTCTCTCTCTCTCTCTCTCTCTCTCTCTCTCTCTCTCTCCCTTTCTTTCAAGATTTAAAACCCGACTATACTTCGCTTCTTTGCTGTACTTGACAGCTGTTTTCAGCCATCATGAGAGCAAGCCGCTGTAAAAGAAAAATTAAGGTTCTTAAGCACAGTTTGATCCTAAAGGTTGCATTTGAAACGTATCTTTTCAGCGTTAAAAAACTGAGTTTGAAGACAAGCTCCAATGTCTTCTGGTGATTCCTAAGTGCAGCCCCAGGGAAGTTAGTTAAAAAGTTTGAAAAACTGAAAAATGATGTTTGACAGCGTTCTCAGAACGTGGCAATATGAAGGTCCGTACATGTGAAACAGAACAGAGCGATAACTTCAGAGAATGCGGGAACCATAAAAAGCAGCCCCTGCTGTTTTACTTCCTTACTTGCTGTTGCTCACTGACTTTATTTTTTCCCTATGAAATCACAGAAACAGCGATAAAAACAGAGCAGATGTATGATTTTGCATTTTTGATCACATTACCTTCATGATTGTTGTTAATGTTTCAAAAAATCTGGTTTTGCAAGAAACAATGATGCACATTTTCTCTCTTCATCATCTAAACTTTGTGTATTTTCCCCTAAAATGTAAATCATTACAGAAGAAGCATGTTCGTCTTTGAAGAGGGTTCGAAACAAAGAATACCAACTACATTATTGACATGGGCTTTTAATCGAATCACTTTAGCTGTTCAGCATAATTTCCTTTCAGGAAATCTGCGTCACTCCTGAAAGAAATCATTAGTACTGATTCAGAGCACTTCAACAGTGCCGCAGTCGTCTTCCCTGAATAACTTTCTACACTTTCTTAGTTCCTCTCAGTGGGTCGTATTAGTGCTGTGGATGTACTCGGGGTTTTTGCTGGCGTCAGAGGATTGATCTACACTGGTGGGAGGCTACTTTGTTTCCTCGCCGAGTGTTAAGCTATCAGCGTAATGATGAACCTGTGACAGAAGCCGGAGCAAACAGCCCCCGCGCAGAGAGTTATGATGCCAGCCATTAACAGATCGGCAACACGGGCACGGGAGATAAGTCCCCAGGGTGAGGTCCTGTGGCACATACAGAGAGAAACGTTTCTCTTTTTTTTTATTCCTTTTGTGAGGTTTTTTTTTGGTTCTTTTTAATTCTCACAGACTTCTCCTTTTTCTATTCTTTCCATTCTTTTTTCCGGGCCTTGAAAAATGGCCGTCGTTATTTGTTTTTGCTCTCTGAACTCCTGCAGCTTTCTCTGCATCACGCTGCTGGACAAAGTCATACAGCCACCTGTTTTAAAATGCTACACATAATATTGCACAATGTGCACGAGTCCAATCAGCGTGCTGCTGCTTGTTGTCATGTGTGAGCTCAAACCGTATGGAGGCCATAATTACTTTTCCAAACCAATTAAGGTCGTAATCGTGTTAGTCATTAAAATTGTTTTGTTTCAAACAGTTCAAAAAGTTAAATACCTTGAGTCCTGCTAAGCTAATTACCTAAAGTGTTCAGCTTCAGATTTAGCACGCAGACCTCTGAGTGCCACATAACGCCCAATCTGAAATCAGTCAGGTCGGATAACGAGGGCAATAACCAATAAACAGCGATGTTTCTTGAGTTTTTTCCTAGTTGAGGAGTAAATAATTAAAAGTATTCACAAAATATGCAATCAGACGTCCTCTTGGCCTCAGTGTTGCCTCTCAGGAAAGAGCGCGCATCATTTCACAGAACACGGGATATCTGACACGCACGTTTTCACAAATGTCCCCCGACGCCACGAGTTGCAAACTTCTGCAGCATCATCGCTGATCTCTCAGCATGGGCCTCGTCTGCTGTTTTTGAGTTTTCCCCTCAGCGCTACCAAACAGCACTGCCTCCAGTGGAATAATCAGGAACAACAGTTACTTGCACCACTGATGTTGCTGTGAATTTATTGTTTGCTGTTTTCACACTTTACAAAGCCTCCACACAGGGTTGATCAGAGCCTGTTGCTGGTTGAAAACCTTTATACAGAAGGCTTAGATCCACTGCACTGTGCCACCGTGACCCTGCTGACCAATTACCAATTGTAAATCGGGGCAAACTACGACTTACTGATGGTCAATGGCGCGAGATTTAAATGTTTGCGAGTGGATTAGTTTGTTCATGCGTCCACACTGAATGACTTTTTCTCCGTCTCATTTAATGGCACCACGCTTTTTGTGTTTTTTTTTTTATGGCTTTTGTTAACGGGCAGAGCGAGCACGCCGTGGGTAATCTGTTTGTGTCAGAATGGTCAACATGACTTTTTGGCTTGCATTGATACAGAGTCTATTACGCTAACACAATTCATGGATTTGGGCAGCCATCCGCTCGAGCGGCTAATTGTGTTGTTTTATCCCAAACTTAAGAACCAAAATACCGAACTAATACAGCACCACGCTCACTAATTCAGCCAAGTCAATTTCAGTCTTTACATAAAGAGCTTAGGTTTGGAGTAGTCCATAATAATAATAGGCAAGCAAACGTATATATGTGCCACTGATAGCTTCTTAGCAAAGTTTTGTCGGCGCGTGCTGTGAAAAATGCAAATGTTTGGTGAATATATCATCTCAAGGTTCCATCAAAGTTGAGGGAGAGATTTAGTGTTCATAATAAAGCAATTTGGAGGAGCAGTCCACCTACGGCAACAACAGAATGGGACTTATAATCCCGAGCATCAGAGCTGAACGTCTCAACTAGTGCAGGCTCCATGTAAATAGGCTTAATCAAAAGCTTTACATCTGCCAGTGTCATAATTCCGATGGAAGGTCATTACTAGTTTGGGGAGCAGCTGAGCATTTCTCCATTAAAAAGGAAGAAAAAACTAATTAGTTTGCACAACAAAAAAAAAAAAAACAAAAGGCCTAAAACATGGCTGCACTGCGGGCTATCTCGCAGATAACTCTCTTAGCCAGACACGTTTCGTAATTAGTTTTTCCCCTCCACTGGGATATTCAATAACCTGCAGTAGGAGTGATGGAAGAAGAGATAGTGATACTTATCTCAAATGTTTTCTCGCCACGAAAAAATAATCCTGTCATTCAAAAGGAGAGGATTAAAACTAGAAAGAGCGCTCATGTTTTCTTGCTGGTAAACAGGTTGTGAAGGAGGGACGATCCCTCGTGGGTTCTGCCGGAGAAACATATTTATTCTACTCCAGGTCTTTTGCGTCCCCGCGGTCCTCGTTTCACTCTTTTGCTCCATCCGAAGTAAACAAAATTTTTTTTTAAGGAACAGAAAACAATGGAGTGAATCGATGAGTTACTTAAAGATGGACAGCTGTGACACGAGTGTGACAGTTTCTCACCCTCACTACATCCCAGCCAGATGTTCCAGCTGTATATATAAGCTGTGTTCACTGGCAGGTAGGCTCTACATATTACATGTTTCCACAGCAGATTCCTGTAGAGAATTTCACTTTGGATTATTTCTCTCTCTTGTGGAAATAAAGACAATATCCCCCACGAGCGCCCACCGTTCTGTCACTCGTTCAGTCCGGGGGAAGGTGGGGTGGGGGTGGTGGTGGCGGTGGGGGTGGTGGGTGCAATGACCACTCGCTCGAGGCGCTGATGGACAGATATGGTGGTGCGTTCACATGTCCGCCGTCCAGGAGATGTGATTACTTGTGACAGCTTGTTTGTTCTCATTCCACCTGGCTGGAGTCAACCCGCGAGCCTCGCCACAGGACAAAGCTGCGGCCATGCAAGCAGCAAAACATACAGCTTCATAAAGCATTCTCATGTAGTTTGTCAGCCGAGCATTAATGCACTGTTCCGTCTTTCAGCCAGTGCTTCACGCACCACAATGCATGCCTCCTTGAACAAATACCCCAGCCCCATCCTGCAGTGTGATTTTCGATCCGGAATCATATTGAGAATAGACAAGTTCACATGTTTGTATCAAAATAATGAAAAATCGTCAATAGTAATCATTTCTTGCGAGCAGAAAATATTTTTTCAGCCATTTATTTTTTGGATTCCTAGCTTGATGAAAAGTCAGTTTGTTCCCTGGTGAGAAATCGCTCTCAAATTGTAATTCTTGTCAGTTCTGGGCTTATAAGTGGTAAATGTTTGCTGGAACATTTGATATGATTTTGACTGAATTGAACGTTTATGTTGGTGATAATTCAAAGAAACTAATGCCAACAGCATCAGATTCATTCAATGCGACAAATGAGTCAAGCGACTCAGTTGTTCCAGGACTGTTCTCAGCTGCTGCAGTGCTGTCACTTTGTTTGTCAGTCTGATTGCATTCTTTCAGATTGTCCCATTTGCATAAACACTGAATAAAGTGATCGGACTGTTTCTATGCACTGGCCGCATCATCTGTGCGCCTGTATGAATCAGTCCTGTAACGCTTCGCGCTGTGACGAAGAAACAAGCCAGAGGAAGTTTCTCCTGGTCATCAGGAGGAGCGTTCATGTGCAGAAGAGCAGCGTTTGTCTGCTGCATCGACCAGTTGTGTGTCTCTTTTTTTTTCTCAACGTGTGCAGTGTCACGTGGTGAGTCACAAAACACGCAGCCGTACAAGCTGTGACAGAGTGGAAGCAATCTGATGTGTTATCTGCACTCAAACTGGATCATGAGCACGCTTGACTTGCTTTCCCTAACACGATTACAAATTCACCCGGATCAGGGCTAAAGTATTCATAAACAAGCGTTTACATTAACCAACTTTAATTGGATTGGGGTTAATTCGAAATTATTTATAGTCCACGTAGCCACAGCTAATGCTGACGACCGCTTGATCTGTCTTCAGGCTTTTTTACAAGCTGTCGGTTAGTTTGGACCAAAATATATCCACTAATATCAGTCGTACAGTTTCTACTACATTCCAACCAGCACATAATTTCTCATTAGGATGATAAATGATGATGAATTTTACTTCTAACACACTTTATTACAAAATACAATCTCTGCCACTTTACTTTGGACAATTCTGGCCAAACAGTTAAATCTGGAGGTGGCGAGTGAAATGCATAAACAATTTTTATACACCTCCCTGCTGCCTGAAATGACTTATAACAAGACTTAGAAAGTCAAATGACCCAACTCCTCCAGCATCAAGCTGTTTTTCTGCCAGGCCGGAGATGAATCTTCTGGAAACTGCCATTACTTTTAACTGCAGCTGTGGTTATTTTAGAAATCATCGGAGTGTTTTTAAGGAATCGATTTGGCGCCCGTGTGCAGCCATGTGGTGCCATAACGAGTGTGTTTGTCCAAAGACTGATGCCTCCGCTTTTATAATCCTGCCTGCTATGCATCTCCACAAAGTGCTCGGCTGTTTACAGAGACATCAAACCAAATCAATAGGCTGTGAATGGACAGGTCACTAAACACTCGCTCCCTCATTAAGACAACTAGCTCATATTTTAGATGCACACACTACGAATCCTACACACGGACCAGAGGAGGCTGATCGACGACACACACCCTCGACCCTCTTTCAGCTACGTTACTGGTGAGGAACATTATGAGTACATAAAACACCCAGTGTTCCTCTTCCCTCGCACATTCGGCTTTTACAAATGAGGTTTCTTACTCCAAAAACGACTTCAAAGAAATGCTTCAGTTTTGTATTGTTGAAAGGAGGAAATATGTGAATAATCATTTTGCTGGAAAGCTCCGTGAAAACCTGCAAAAAAAAAGAAATAAAGCACTTTGGATGTTTGTGAAGGACACGAGTTTAACTGAGCTTTTCAAACCATTTGGAGGAGAACTGTGCGATCTTTCAGCGCTTTGAATCAGCTCGCAGGTTGTTTCTCGTACACAAAATCTTTTTGTACGACCTCTTTTTCAACTCAAAAATTAAATCTCCATCTGGGTAGTGATTTTTATTAGCCTATTTTTTTGGATACAAAAGTGTAAAAAAACATGAACTTGGTGCACAAAGCATGTCACACAGAAGGCAGGCCGCCATAGCACGTCTTACGCTGGACGATTGCAGCCTCCCATTAACTACTTCTGGACAAAATCTTTATCCTCCGTTGTGAGTAAAGTCGCTGCATTGCAAATTCTTCCGACATGATAGGACGCGCAGACACGTGCACGCTTCCTCTGATCAAAGCAGAGCCACAGAGAGGCTGGGTCGACTTTCTTTCTTTTTTTTTTTGAAGGTGGCCCCCTGAGTTGCAGGCCACTCACCACGCGCGCACATTCACAAAGCATATCATTAAACATAATAGGGTTTTTATCACCGACTGTCAAGAAATACCGCTGCATTTGCATTCAAATTTAATTTGCCATACTGAAGCTCATGCATCCAAGAAATTTTCCCGTATGCCCTCCCCCTTGTGTCACACACATATGCACACACATACATGCACATGCTCATGATTTTTAATGCCGTCGTAAAGGGAGGATGTTGCGTAAAGTTCCTATATTTTAGATGCACAATTACGTGGTAGTTGGATTTTTACTGCTATTAATATATTCAGTGATGAGATCACGTAGGGAATATAATGAAATCCATCAGTGCCACTTTGTTGTTGATTTTAATGGTTTGGGACAGTGATTTCCAGCCCTGGTTAGTGTTACCAGGTCACATGAACGGCTGAAGAGAACAACAAGTGAAAAAGATCCGCAGGTAATATATTTGGCAAGGAAACCGTGAGCTCGTGTGCATCTTTACATCTCAAACAAACACGGTCCCTCATGTCGGAGAAATGGAGCTGTTGCAGAAAAGGGAGACTCCTTGCTCCTCTGCTTTTCTGTCTCTTTTTCTGTCTCTTTTCACCTGGAGTAATGCAGACTCCATTTCACAGACAAAATATCCTCTGTAGAAGCTGTCAAAGTGTTTACCCACAGGCCTGAGTCTCTATCTGAGGCCTGACATCTAATATAGAGAACTGGCCTGCAGCGCCCACCGCCTTCCCTTCTAAACGTCCACGCTGAGAATGAGAAAGAGAGAGGGAGGAGGGAGGGAGGGAGGGAGGAAGGAGAGATGAGGTGCAACATGAAGACGAAGAGGGGGAAGGCGGACGGAACAAACTGGGGAGAAGGGGAGAAAGAGCGGTGATGACAGAAGGTAGAGTGAGGCAGTGGGAGGGAGAGAGAAGGGGGGGGCTTTCACACCTGAATGCTTCGGTCCACTTTAAATAAACCAGAGCTCATTTCCTGGTAGAGTCCACTTCATATGGGCCGGTGTGAAAGTGCAACTGAACTCTGGCGCAGATCAAGCAAGAAAACTTTTGCCAGCCTGTGATGCGAAGTTCTCTGTGTGCAAGTGAACCTCAGTCTGCTTCTGTTGACGTGGAACAAGCAATCCAGTGGTGGACCAGAGCCATGTGTTGTAGAGTCGAGCTTTCAATGACTTACTGGGTCCTCCAGCCAATCAATGAGCGTGGTTCTCTTCTTTCTGGTACCTTTTTCTTCTGGCCAGTCGTGGTTTTAGGCAACAGATAGTCTAAAACAATGTTGTTTTAGATGTTGTTCAGTGCCTTTGTCTAGTTTTGTGCGTGTGCATGTGCGTGTGCGTGTGTGTGTGTGTGTGTGTGTGTGTTTGTGTGTGTGCGCGTGTGTGTGCGCGTGTGTTTGTGCCCTCCAGCCACAGCAGCAACATACGACTGCAACATCTTAACACCGTTCTCCACAACATCTGCTGCCGTATGTGCAGCGTGATCATGAATTAAGCCAAACAAAGTCGGTCACGGCCTTCCTTGTCTAATCAACTGAGTCCGACTTTTCTGGTGTGAAAGCACAAGTTTAAAATTCTCGCAACAAACACACATATTGCGTCCTCACGGAAGAGAAGGGTGTAAATCTCCCACGATGTCGTGATACAGCTTTCATTTTTTCACCAGTAGAAACTTCAGGAAAACGTGACTTCTTGTGTGTTCATCGATCAGCTGAATAAAGTTTCTTCCTGCAGCCTCGCCAAAGAGATTTAAAATTCAGCCTTTAAAAAACCAAATGAACTTTTTTCGGAGAGAAACACTGTTTTCTTCCTGAGGTGTTTATGCAGTAAACGTGCTACTTTACCGCTTTATTGTGCTGCTGGAGTGTGGAGGGTGGTGAGAGGTCCATGTTTTACAACCTATAAGGAAGACATTTCTATAAAATGGGAGCTGCCTCTTGAGCACCATCAAGTTTTACTGTCATCTTTAGCTCGCGAGCACAAAGAGCAGAACCTAAAGGGTCGCTGCCTCTCCCCCTGAACCGCGTATGGTCGCAAAAAACACACGCTTGCACGTTCTGTTTAGTGCTACACACAGACACACACACACACACGCCACACACATCGCCAGCACAATAGGGGACCTCAATCCAATTAGCTTGATTATTAATTAAAGTGCGCACTCGGAGGAGAGCTGGAGCTGGTGGAGGCGGCCCAAAGGGGGCGTCTGCTGAGAATGCCTTGGACTCAGTGTAGCAGTAGGTGATTAGGCTGCACGGCCAAACACACCCATCCACGCTTTGTGCACCGGCACACTCACACGCGCGGCCACCTCAACGACGTGCCCGAATAACACGAGCCCTGTGCACGTGCGTTTTTCGCGGCGTATCTCTTTCAGTTCTCTGGTGGTGTCTTTATCGGCCACGGCAGAGGAACGTTTTTCACGCTCGTTTCCGTGCACCGACATCTTCATTTCTAAAAGCGTGCACACACGTGTGGTGCGTTTCCTCTCGCTCCCACCCCCGTTTTTGGACTTTACTTTTTAATTATGAGCAAAAGGAGATCGAGAAATAATTCTGAAGATGGAATAAACATGAAATAAATAGAAGCCAGGCCTCAAACTTAAATTGGAACCAAACTTAATGACCAGTAAACAGCAGTTGCTGGTGTAAAATCCCCCAAAACTCAGTGCTGGAAAAGGAATTTAGGATCTGGTTGATTTTCGAGGATATTAGCAGAAATCTTTCTTGGGTTTATTTCAAAGCATGAAATACTCCCGTGATGAGATGTCGTTTGAAAAAAATACACATTCTTGAATGTTCCTGAAAGATTTGCTGTCGGTGTGGAAATTGGCACCTACATTGCTGAGCATGAGACGTCTGTAATCAGACGCTCTCTGCTTTTAATCACTTTCTCACCTTGAGTCAAGAAATCCTTTTTTTTCCTCTCTCTCGAAAGCTTTGATAATCTGCTTTGTGGTTTGAAGCTTTTTCATGAAGGAGACATTTCTGAAATAGTATCACTGTAATATTATGACACAAACGCTTTTATAAGGGAAGAAGTTGGAATGAAATAACTTAAATCTATAAGAAAA
>JAUESE010000080.1:5165981-5186766 GCA_032274725.1 Malacoctenus triangulatus
CACACACTGGGCTGGCACGCACGCACGTGCGTGCGCGCGCGCACACACACACACACACACACACACACACACACACACACACACACAGACGCACACACACATGAAAATAGTTCAATAGCTATTATAGTGTAGCTGTGAAGAAATTTGGTATCAAATGATTGGTGGGATCTGCTGCAAGCGAAAAGAGTTGCAGCTGGTGTGTGTGTGTGTGTGTGTGTGTGTGTGCGTGTGTGTGTGTGTGCGGGCACGGCAGCAGCAATCTTGTGTGTCTTCCCCCTCATCTCTCCTCCCCCTGTGTCGCTCACGTCCATAGCCATTAGTGAGGCGGCCGTTGAGGCTGCCTTGTTTTGACAGATGCTCACTCTGTCCAAATGCATCTCAGAGGACGTTATGGCGCTTGTCACACTCCCCCTCCCCCCTCTCTCTATTTCCTTCTCTTCTTTACTCTCACTTTTCCTACTCTCTCTCTATTGCTTCATGCTGGGCTTCAAATACAGTAAATTTGGTTTTTTTCCAATGCCTGTCAGTGCTACAGGGAAAAATAGTCTTCACAATATCTTATTCGCATGTATGCAAACTCCTTTCTAATGCTTTGTATTTACCAGAATCCAATGTTTACTCGTTTGATATGACCATAAGTCAAGGTTGCTTGTGTGAGTGTATTGAGCCACTCTCACCACCTCCAGGCCTCAATGTGGAAGAACTCGAGTCAACTGTGTGTTGGGTCAGCATTTCATCGTTTCTTCCTACTGGGTGCCTCGAGGGTGGAGGTTTGATGTAATAGTGGAATGGTGGATACAATGATGGGCAGAGAAGGTCTTGCAGTTACAAAGCCTTCGACCAGAGTAATGCCACAGAGCTCAGAACTATCTGGTCCGAACAATTTTACTGAGTTTGTGGGTTAATGCAACTGTATACAACAGAGCCACTGCTGATGTAGGCGTCCTGATGGCAGACGAGACGTAGGAGACAAGTGTGCATGTGGCGCACTGTCAGTCTCTTGATGGGTATATTCTCGATTGGGCATGTTACGATAGGAGTACAAAAATAATGTTGCTTTTCACGATTAAAAGAAATGGTCAAATGTTAAAGCTTTTCACGATTTCAGCTAAGACACCTCTAGATTTTTTTTAGACTTTATAATATTAATCACAGTTAATGCTTCAACCTTAATATTGCCACTCCTATTCGCATTGTTCAAAACATTCCTCTGCTCTGCATTCTTAACAAATTGCACCCTGCTAATTCAACTTCTACTTCAAGTTTCTTCCCTCTGAAAACTTTCCATCATTTATGAGGACTAGGATAGTACAACCTTCATTTGCACTCCAAATATGTCAGAATAACATTTCCTACCCACACACCCCATGTTGGTACCACATCCCAAGAATTATACTTAGTTTGTGGGTTCGTGCAATCATACACATACACCAGCATCCAATTCAAAGTCCCCATGGCTTATAGATTCATGCTTATGACCCTCTCCATCATTCAGCCCTCTCTCCCACTAAATCATGCATGCAAGTCTAAAAACATGCCAGTTGCCCCAACAGTTACATCAATTTATGTGTTTGCCCTGGAGGGAATTGAATCTGTTTTGAGGGCAGTTTGTTACAAGTCAGACTTAACCTGGACCCTTCGCAGTCCTTCGTACCACTTCTGCGTGCTTCTGGCTGGGCGAAGGTGACCTTGCCTTGAGGATTGAGAACTGCACACCAACCCCACCGCACCTCATCTCCCCGCCGCTCCTCCAGTGCAGCCTCACTGTGGCGACTTAAGAGAGGAGAGAGGCTGCCTGTGACTTTCTCTTGAAGTGCCTCTGAGTGTGTATATCTGGATGTGTGTGTGAGTTGGCCAGGCTTCAGGAGGGCTGAATCACACCGTCTGGGCTCTCCGCTGGATGGACAGGACTTGGCTTAGGGCTGAGAAGGTCCTTTACGCCTCAACACACTCTCTCCCAGGTCTGCGCACTCTCCTCGATCCTCCTCACAAATGGTTGGGTGATGAAAGGAGACATGCCAATACATCCAAGATTTCAACCACGACTGGAGAGAAGAAGTAGGAGCGAACAGAAAGTTTAGGAGAGGATCGAGTAGATAAAAGTGAAAAATGTATGCGACTGCATGAGTGCGTGCGTGTGCTTGTATGCGCATGAAGAAGCGGAATGTGCGAGCTTTATACTCCAGAGCAAAGAAACAATGAATCACAGTGAATGCAAGAGGGTGAAAATAAGGAGAGACAGAAGCTGTGGTGACTCCATGCTCGCTACCAACAGGATATTTTCTTCCACCTCGCCAACAAGTCGCCTGCTAGTCGAAGCACAAAAAGCATGAAGTGGGGAAAAAAAAAGGTTGGGGTCAACTTCATCTCCCTGCTCATATTCTCCACTCTATCTCACTTCAATCTGGCCGGAACAGGCTCGGCCCCGGCCCGGAAAGTTTCCCCATTCAGATTCCAAAAACCAATCTGGTGGACTTCATTTCTGTTCCCAGCAACTGACCACAAACGGCTCTAGCGGGCAGTTGAGTTCAATGTGTCGCATCAATACACTGCTTACAGGAGCCCCGGAAGGCTTTCTGTTTTTTGTTCAGGGCTGCCTCTCTCTAAGTTCTTATTCCCGTGTCAACATCCTGCTCTCAGTTTGGATATTGGATGTCGTATTAGTATCATGCTGGTGAAATATAGATGGTAGATCTGATCCTTGAAGAGAAACGATTCTTGTAGTCACATTCATTTTGCCTTCTTCCAACAACAGGGCAGAATATTTAAAGGCACACAAGGAAAAAACTCTAATATCCAATATTTTGCGATTTAAGAAAGAAAGTTTTGGGGGGCTTTTGACAAATGGTAAAAAGGCTGATTGACTTTCACTGGAAAAATCTTAAGCTTTGTCTGGCATCTGTTTGGATAAGCGTAGCATGGTGCATTAAGCCCACCTGTTCTTAAAAGCAGTCAGGCTGTATTATGTGGACCGACTGGCTTTTCAGGAGTGTTTGTGTGTTTAACTTTTCCTGTTTATGAAACAAAAAGATGTAATTTTACTTCCTCGAAGTGTGGAAAAAGATGCTAAAGATGATTTTGATTGCCAAAACATCAAATTGCTAAGAAAAACCAGACAAATTGCTTTACAGCGACTTTTATTGGGGCGGAATTTGTTGGATTACTTGCAGTATCATTTAACCTGTACCACAACAAACCACGAGGGAACATTTTACTTTTTCCCTCACATTTTGAGTGCTGTTGCATCATTTGTCCTCAGATACATTTGATGATTTAGGGCACGCTGTCACTGCGGGGGTGCTGTGAAATGTGTAAAGTGTGATACAACTATCAAACACAATTTAAAGGAATCGATGCATGTGAAACGCGTTTGTCCTCACAGGTGCTCACATATATAGTGTAGTTGGATCTCAGTTTAGGCTTGCCTGAAAATGTTTAGATTGAAGTTGTTGTTTTTTGGATTGTTGAAATCACGAGGTGGTGTACTGCATTATAATGAGTTTCATTCGGCCTCCTGGTCTGTAAATGCATGAGGCTCTTTGCATGAGTTGAAGCCTTGTATGTGTATTCTCGCCTCTCAAGAGAAATTTACAATATAATATCTGCCAGACACTCTAACGTTTCTAACGTTTTAATTTAAAGCATTTGAAAGAAGCTCTTCACCAGCATCTGGTGTCAGAACCAGACTCACCATTGTTCACAGAAATTATGATGTAGTGTTATCCATCTTCTTGTCGGCACGAAAGAGCTAAAGTGTTGAATTATTTCTTTCACCAGGTAATCCCGCCGAGATCAGACATTTTCAAAAAATAAAGGGAGAATAACACCAAAAGAGACTCTCAAAGTAATACTCCCAGCAACACAATACAGACACAAACATCACCACACCAAAGGACAATGGGAGAGAAAATAAAAAAGTATAAAGCTGCTACACACAACAACATACAGGCACACACCGATAGACTCCCTACCTCTTGGCCTTTCCCTGCATGCTTTGCTGTGATGGGTGACTTGATCCTCGTTCTAATCCCAGCACACGCCTCTCGGAGGAGCAGCGATGTCACAGGAACATAGAGGAATAGAAATGAAATCTGTTTGAACTGAGAGGGAGCGAGGGAGAGTGTGCCAGAGGACAAGGCAGTGATAACGGATAAAAGAGGAGGGGGAGTAAAAGAATGATATTTGAATTATGTAACTCAGCTCAGGGATGATTTGGACGATTCCACCGTTGACACCAACATCATTTCTCATTACCTGAGAGCTGTGTGTGCCCGGCGCCTTGCCTCGTCCCGTGAGTCATCTCACACTCAGCTAGCAGAGAGACAGAGAGGGAGGGAGGGAGAGAGGGAGAGTAGCACGACGAGCAAGGTGGTGTTTTGGAGACAGTCGACAAAAAAGCTGAAAGCACACATTTGTACCAACTACAAACGTAAGCGACAGGGAGAAGCAGTGTCCACACATTGATTGTATGCGAAGACTGACTCGGTTCACTAACAGGTTGTTTATCATACAGCCTCATATGCACATCAACCCTGTGTACATAAAGACTTGGAGTGTGAGGGATAATCCTCCACGTACTTCAAATTTATTCTCGTCACTAAAAATATGTTGAAAGTAATCACAAGTTGTCCAGCAAATTTGAAGTGGTATAAGTTGCACTTCAGGGGTCTCATGGTGGTATAGTGGTTGGCACTCTGGCCTCACAGTGTACAGGTCCTTGGTTCGAACTCAGGCAAGGCCGTTTCCTCATACAGTCCAAAAGCATGGATTTGAGGACAGTTAGTGAACTGTGTGTGCGTGCGTGTGTGTCTGCGTGTGTGTGTAAGCCTCCGTTTGCCCTGTGATGGACTGGTGACCTACTCAAGTTGTTCCCTGCTTTGTCCACTGTGTGCTGAAGCAGCTCTGTGCTGTTACCTGCTTTTTAAGCTACAGTCTTTGCAACAGTTTGTAATCAGAGAGCGAGGTGACAGTCATGTGAGGAGTGACACTTGACCCCCTACCCTGAACTGAAAGATTGAAATGATGATGGTAAAGTTTTATAATGCTGATAGAAGATACTCTTCTAAATAGTAGTAAGGGTATGAGTGGATTGGTGAAAGCAATTGATAAAGAAATGTGGGCACATCAGATCTATTAACAGTGTCTGTTAAATGAGATTTCTTCAGTGCCAACCACTGCTCAGCTCTTTAATGATCTTAAAATGGAAATGGTTGCAAGATGGCATACTTATTTATTCACTGAAATATGTCTGACTGTATTTCACAGTTTCTTGTTGAATAGTATCAATATTCTATGTGATTGGATTTCCTGTTGGAACATGGTTAGAATATTTGCATTCACAGCACTAATGTAGCATCCTCTTTCAAATGAAGGTAAATGATGCAAAAGTGGATATCGGTTGTATGTCTTCTCTTGATCTTGGAGTTCTGTAGCTTTCTATTATTTGCCTCTCATAACTTTGACACATTGTGAAAACAAAAGCAGTGGTGTTTATCACAGTTTGTGTAAATTTGACATACGTGCAGAATGTTTTACAGTCTTGAGTATTTCATAGGACTTCCAATGTAAGCATTTTTTTTCAGATAACGTCAGTGGTGCCTCTTGTTTTCTTCGGTGTATTGTTTGAGTTGCGTATCGGGGTGCAGGCTCTTTCCAGAACACCACACGAATGCACACGGATACTTACACTCAACATGCTTGAGTTGTGCCAGTCTTCTCCTCTGCGCGGTGTCTGTGTGGGGGTGGTTGGTGCATGACACATTGCTTAAAATAGACATTCGCTCTCTTTGCAAGAGGAGGTTGACAAAGGAGTGAGAGGGAATGAAAGCTCATAAGGGAGCAAAAGAGTGTGACAGAGACAAAGGAAGGCAAAGGGGGGGAGAGAAAGAGGGAAAGTCAGGGAGGAAGAGACGAAACACTACCTATGCACCAAAGTGGCACTCAAAGGAAACAAACACGTACATCTGTGCCAGTTTGAAATGGAGATGGAGATGAATATTTTAAGGTGATGGAAACGAGCGAGTTTTTTGACATAGTAAATGGGGACAGGTGTATGCAGATGACACGCAACAGAAAAAAATTATACTGTAGTCAAAACTGTGACAAAATGTAACATTAAGGTTTTATAAATCAGAGAAAATTCTGTGCGACCTTGGTTTGGATGGATTTTGCCTCATATTAGGTGGAAAATTTGACAGAAACAACTTTCTGACTTTCTGTCTTTTTACAAATAAGAAACTGTGTTTGGATCCAAACTGAGTAAAAAAGACTAAAATTTGCGAGAGACTTTAATTCTAAAAAAGCCAGACACATCCCTTATTAAAGCAATCAACAAAATGACTTTGCCTGAGAGACCATTTCATATTTTCTGGAGTGGATTTAAAAAAAATACTGTGACAAAATATGTCAATTCACGCATACACACACCTGAAAATTCTTCAGCATTGTTTTTCTATGACTATGAACTCTTTCTTGATATACCTGTTATAATTCCTAATGCCTTTCTTTCATATTAAAGAATCCAAGCATAACAGGTAAAGATGGTGACTTTTGATTACTCCTTAAGTTAGCTTCATCGGTGGCTCTGTGTCATTTGGGACCTAACTTGAGATGACTTTGAATCTGGATGACGGAAAAGTGAAAATGAATCACCGTTTACCGGGGATGGATGTTAGTACATTCCGTCACTGTTAATCTGTGCTCGCCAATGCCGAAAGTTGAGCAGTCAGCAGAATGAAGCTGGCTTCTGTGTCATCTCTCGCTCTCTCTCTCCCCTCCCTCCCTCCCTCTCTCCCTCCCTCCCTCCCTCCCTCCCTCCCTCCCTCCTCCAGCAGCACACGTCTTCCTTGTGCTTAAGATAAGTGACAAGACATCAGAGCCAAAGAAGTGCTTTAATACAAAGAGAAAACTCTGTGCCCGTACGTGGGCGGACGTTTCTGTCTCCGTGTGCGGTTAGAGATGTGGGTCTGCATTGTTCAGTGTGAGTGTGTTTGTACACATGAGTTACAATAAGCGCTTGAATATTTAGATCTGCGCACATACTTTACTGCTTTACTCTGTTACCTGAACACGACTCAGCTGTTGTCACTGTAAATGTTTTGTTGGAAACAGCTGTGTGTGTGTGTGTGTGTGTGTGTGTCTGTGTGTGTGTGTGTGTGTGTGTGTGTGTGTGTGTGTGTGTGTGTGTGTTTGTGCGCGTGCGCGCGCGCCCCTCTCACTTCTCAGTAAGGTTATCCATCACTTCAAGCATCAGATGACATCACCACCGACCCCCATCCTGCAACTCTTACCCTTCCACCCACCCCACATTCTCCACTCTGATGGGTTGGCTGGGTGCCACCATGTACCTTCCTCCTCCTCCTCCACCTCCTCCTCCTCTTTTCGTCATGTCCTGCATTTAACTCAGCCCTGCTGCTGTGCTAAAAGTGCTGAATCATCACAGGGCTCCACGGTATATAGAAGGCTGACATGGGTCAGGTGTAGGGTGTGGAGTGTGTGTGTGTATGCAACTGTGTGTCTATGTGTGTATAGGCCGGCTGGGGTTGCAATCGATACAGTGCCACCTCCCAGCCCCTACACTCTTGTAAGGCCGTAGCCGCATTAATGAACTGTGATCCACAGGGGGTACATTATGACAGCCGCTAACTTTATTATTAAGCCCCACGCTCCAGCCCTGGGAGGGAATTGTGGCTCCGAGTGAACCCTTAATGGACATGTAGTTTTTTTTCATTCCCCTAGTAATGTGGACTTATGTTCTGGCCAGTGGGTCTTAATTGCCAATCAATGGACGGGGACGTGTTGTGAACACTGGGAGGATTTCCCCCCGCCCCCCCCTGCCTGCCTTTTCCGATCCTGGACTGAGTTCAGCACACCATCACTGGACCTTAATGGAAAGGCCTGCTCACCTCCAAGACTGAAAACGTTATTGCTTTCCTTCTATTTGAGCTATAAAACACTTTCAGATACAATGTGAGCTGAGGGCAGTGATATGTCACAGCATAAAGGCTTTAAAACATCCCCCAAGCCTAAAATCAAGCCCACTGTGTCACAATTACACTGACATGATAGGAAACATATTTCAGAGACGATGTTGCTTTAAATCTTGGTAACATGAGGTGACATTACGAGCGCTGCCAAGTGATTGTTGTTGTGGGGAAGCGGCTACGAAGACAGCTCTTGAAGCTTGCTATTGTATATTATCTTAAACACACAGTATAAATGTATGAATGCATGTATCGCTTCTTTTTTAATTGTGCTCTTATACTCTAACTACTCATATGGTTTTGGCATGAGACTACTGCAAAGATAAATCTCTTTTTTAGTGAGATTAAGCTTCACATTATCTTTTCCCTAAATACAGTTTTTAACTCAGCGCTGCGTGTTGAGAAAGTGCTGAGCTCAGACTGTTTTCCATCTCTTAGTTTCCTTTACAAATATAACCAAATGCACTTTATTTTGAATTATATAATTTCTGACTAATGCTTCCCCTTCTTGTCGAATATTAATAATGCATTTGCATTTTGCTCTCCACAAATGGGTGTTTGGGATTTTATAAATTCAGTTGTTGAGTTTTTTTTTTTTCACGGCGTTCGCTGCGACCTTTTTCATTATGGAACAGATGTGGTGATTTTGCTGTACTGTATATTATTATGCATATCTGACGCTAAAGGCACTCTCTCTTCTTAAATACCCGAGCATATAAATGAATGTATTTATCAAAGCGTTGAGGGCTGCTCGGTTTGGCTGCAGCTTGAAAGGAAGATGTAAAGTGGTTGAAAGGACACACTGGGCGATGGCATTTTGTTTGCATTCAGCATGAGACCGTTTAAAAATGCTTTTTTTTCTTAAATCTAATGGAGGCAAACTCGCCAGTAACACAAGCATCTTGTTTTTTTTCTTCACAGACATTCTGATCACAGTCAGGTACAGTGTCCTGCGAGAGACTTTTCGTCTCTCTAATTTAGTATTCAGCAGCATTGTTGTTCAGGTTGAAAATTTTAATTTGATGAGTGGCGACAAGGTGCTAACACCTTGCTGAAATGGGCTGTCCAAACAAGGTTTGAAATATCAAGCAGCATACATGATTGCTTACTGATTCCCATGTGTCCCCACTCATAATGGGGTGGTTGCATTCCATATTATGTTTATAATTACAACCGTCACGGCACATTAACTTAGTCGCTGTTGATGAAATTAATATCAGAAAATGAGTTTGGCCAGTTTAAAAATACCATGTAGGCTTCACTTGTGGTTGAATGTGCAGCCTATTTCTGACTTGGTGGTATTTTATAGGTTATTGATTCAACTGGAGGCCAAATTTCTCGTCAATATATTTCTGAAATTCCGGACGGATGGGAAACGCCACAGGACCACGAATGGCGTGTGATTACAAATGAGATCCGTTCCTTTATGATTTCCTTATGCTGTTACTAGATTGATCCTCTGTGTACTTACAGGAAAACATCCTGACATGCCTTAAGTAATAAACACAAGAATGGAGACAGGAAGTGACTTACTGATAGAGGTGTTTGTCTTTACAGCCCATTACAGAAGAACCTGTTTGGAGAAATCTACTCGAAGCAAAACAATTTGTGAAGAACCTCATTTCATAACTTAATGGGCCATATCATTACATTGATTCTTGATTTGCTCACACTGAACTGTTTCCTCATGGTTCAGCTGACATGATTGCACACAACAAAGAGAAAAATGGCGAATGTGTAAATGGTTTGCGCTTGTCTCGTGTATCGGAATGTGTCGCTGTTTTTTTTCTCATCATAATTTGTAATTTCATGTGTAAATGCCATTTGTTCGGTCGTCCAGTCATCTTCAGGAGTCTGAACTAAAAAGGGCATTTGTAATGCTCCTATGTACATGTGGCTGGTCTGAGTGCCTGGGTGCTGAGCACGCCAGTGCTCGTGTGCGTGCAGAGTAAAGGGTGTGATGCAGAATGTGCAGTATGACCTCAGTCAGGATAGTCCAGCTGCCTCTCCGGCATGTTGCATGATTGGTGTGTGGAGTTTGGTATCTGGTCAGGAGAGCAGCAGCTGTTTGGCGATATGGCCTGTTTCTTCAGAGGAAGCCATATGTGGCCCTGACTGTCCAAGCTGTTTCAGGGTCACACCGGAATGAACCTTTGATAAGGTCAGACCCAAACAGGAATTACAGTCACCACGGTGCAAGATGTGTCCAAACTGAAAGATGGTTTAAAAATATTTTGACGATAGTCGCATCATTTTGTGATCCATTCGAAGGAATTGGAAATTATGTTTCTTATATTTCTGTTTTTATTCGTTGTCTTTCCTGAAATATTTTTTCAAAGAGACTCATCTGTGCTGGACTCAGGAAACAAGACAGCTTATAGAAAAATCAGACAGCCAAAGATCAGTACACTGTGAAGCAACTCGAGGCAAACAGGCTTGTAAGAATGGAGCGCTCAACGAGAACATGAAGTGTATTTATCAAGGGGGACATCAGGTTATCGCTTATCAGTTTTGGCCACTTTTTTTATTCAGCGCCTCGTCTCAGGTGGCTGACGAGAACGTCACAGTTGATGTATGTTCCTGTGTCCTGCTTGTGACTCACTCATCATAAAAGCTGATTTCACTCGTTCATCAATTGACTGAAGTTTTTGATAAATAATTTAAAAATTGAACTCCATTTTACAAGCCTAACAATTACCCTAATCCTACAACTGCTATCTTCTACGTCTACTCACAACCAAAAGAAATGCAGCAGAAGGTGCTGCAATGACCAAAGCCACATCAACGCTTTCACTGAATGACAGTTTGTAGCTTTCTTAAGTGATAAAAACATCCAATTTCTTCTACAATGCAAAGCTTTTTCCTTCCAAGTGCTCCATTGTTAAACATCATTTTTATTCTCCCCTGATAATGATATATAATTAATGAATATTGACACTTGTTCTCGCTGGTTGGTATATGTTTTAAAGGTGGACTCCTCTGCTATGTAGAGTGACTTCATGCAGTCAAATTTACAAGTGTTTCTGGGATTATACAATCCATGTTTCACAATGTCGCAGACAAAAAAAAATCATGATCTGCTAATGGAAACATATACGCTGATGCAAAGGAGGGAGTTAATGGGACCCAGGTAGAGACAATCAAGTTGAGGGGGCTGCTGAGACACATTGGGCCGATTTATGAGACACCTGCAGGGAGAAGGAGAGCAAACAAAAACTCACGACAGCCACAGTACATAACATGGAGCGCAGTTTAAAACAACTGGCTTAAATAAGACTGGACTGCTATAGGATGTTGAAATGCAACAACCAACACATAGAAAGCAAAAGCTGCTCAAGCCTCATTGACATTTTTTCCAGCATAGTGACACAACTGTTAACCAGAAGAATCTCAAACTTAAATGAAAGCTTTGTGTGCCATCAAAAACATTTTAAACTGTACAAACAAATTTAAATGACAAAGAATCTTAACAGCAAAAAGAGTCACAATCATCTCCAGCTGTTTGCCTGACTGTACAGCAATAAAAAGGAAACTGGACGTAAATTCTGCTCATTAAAAATGCATTGTTGCTTGGCACTGAAAATACCAAAACACAACAGTAAGCAAAGTCCACGACTCAGTGACGCTTGTTAGAGTGACCGCATAACGCAAGTTAAAATGAGAAGCATAAAAAGAGAAGCTCCGAGTGTGGAAGACGCGCGGTGCGGCTGTGAAGGTGTCACTTAGCTATTCTTTAGAAAAAATAGGCTACTCCATACGATAGACACTTTAAAAAAAAAAAACCCAACCCATAGCAGTGAATGATTTATTAGTAGAACCGTATGTGACAGCCTTTCTTATCCTAAAAAGGCAGTGCTCCTATTGTGGTGCAGTATTAAAATGCACTTCATAAAAGCAGCCACCTTAAAGGACTCTGAGAAAGAGGCAGAAAGCTCCGGACTCTCCACATTCCAGCAATAAAATCATCTCCTGCCTCAAGTCATTTCATAAAATGGCAGCGATAAAGAGATAGACTGCTCTTTATTGTTTTTAGATTGCGGGCACTTTGCGAACTCTCCTCGCCTGTGTCTAGAATAATGTAAATATTTCACAGCTATGTGCCTGCTAATACATAAAACAGATATATAAGTCCAATAAAGCTGCATAACTGTTTGTGGCTGGCTTCCCCTGAGGGGCCAAACGCTTTAGCAGAAGGGAATATTCCCTACTCAGCTGACAGAGGGGACGCTGAGACTTCCCTGATGAATGGCACACACCTGCTGGGCCTCAGACTGAGCAGATAGCATGACCGTTTGGCAGAAAAGTATGGTAAAGTCTTCTAGAAGTTCAAAGTCTTTTTAAGAAGAACAAACTCTGGAAAGAATGTCTGCCTCTGTGTGACTTTCATTTGTACAACCTGATACAAGACTGGCTTCTATTTCAGAACGCCGCAGATCGGCACAAAGAATAAGAAAATGCACTGAAATCTTCCGGAAAAAAATGCAGTCCGAGTTTTTCTTATTCCTTCTTTCGCAGACTGAGATCATGTATAGCTAGAATGCATGCAGGCTCATGCTTGTAAACAAAGCAGAAAGGAAATGAGTTTATTGAACCCTTTATCGGTAAATGCTTTCTGGTGTTTATCGCTCACACCAGCTCATAACCAATAAGGCACAGAACAGACAAGGAAATTGTTGCATACTGTGGGCAGCATTGCAACGATGCAATTGGCCAGGACAGCAACAAAAACCTGAAAGATTCTTCAAACAAATAACAACAATCTCTTGGTGAAACTTTAAATGCCCTGAGGTGGAATAACACGAGGCAGAGTGAGAGAGACGATTAGCAGCATTATCAATGCAATTCACTTTGTTTTGAAACAACATGACAAAGGAAATTTGAGGGCGACCTCAAACCATCTTTAAAAACAAAGAACAAACCAAACAATGAGCTAAGTTCGCATCACTCACTTTTCAGTTTTCTGTAATTGCTTCTGACTTACAATTTATGATGTTTTGCAGTTAAGAATGTTCGTATTTCACCTTGAAATCAATTGCAGTTTTATTGCAGAATAGTTTGGACACAGCCTTGGTTTTTGTCTGTACTTCCATTTTTTACTGTTCTGAAATCAAACCCGTCATCCACCAAACTGAGCAACGTGGTCTCATCTGCTTCATCCACATTGTCTCAACCATTGTCTTTTCTGCCATTATTTATTGAAGGCTATGTGTTGAAGCCTTAAACCAGAACTTAAAAAACCCAAAACATACTCAGGGAAAAATATGACTTATATTGTAACCAGTGGTGCAGTGGTATACAGTGCAGCAGAGACATGATGTACAGTCGAGGTACACTGTTGACAGCTTTGCTCCACATTCCATCAAAATGAGTCGAGGATGAAAAGGAAAAAAAAAAAACCAACTGCACCAAATAGACCCAGTGGTTGCCTCATCTTTAAATCTAAGTCCTGGCTTTCTGTCTTAAACGATTACAGAGGAATGAAAACACGCATGGGGATTTACAGGCACACGGCCTGACCTCTCATCCATTTTACCTACCACTGGGACCCATTGTGACCCTAAAATTGCCAATATTGAAGCTCAGTGGGGTGAGCGGGAATCGAAAAAAAGAGGAGGCTAAAAGACGAGACAGCTACAGCTGTGCTCTGTTCTTGCCTCGCAGAGACAGAGAAGAGGGGGAAAAATCATAATCTCACGCTGTCTGATGCAAGCTTAAATGCTCTATTGCTTTGCCGATCACGTTGCGCTCCTATCATCTTTCCCTGGCGTCTCCAAGACAAATCTGGGCTGCTGCCATGCACACACACGTAAACCACTATGCACAGCAACAACAGCAGCTGAGGCGTGATGAATGACGCTCTCGTCCCGACGGGTCCCTGTCGATGCATGTTCAAGTGGATGGGATTGAATTTAACCATAGAAATGACAGGCCATTCTTTTTTTGGGGCATGGGGCAGGCTACATGAATGGTTTGTGGCGACGAGGGGCTCGGTGATTGATGCCCCATGAGGAAGAGCCAGCGAATCTGTGGAGAAAGACAAGGGAAAACCACCCTTGTCATAAATGTGAGCGTCTGGAGGATCCGCTGCTAGTGATACTTTTCCTGAACCTAGACACTCCTTATCCTTTTTGCCACCTGATCCCTGTTTGAGGGAGCTTATACCTCTCCTCATCCAACTAAAATGGTCCTATTTATCACACCCTGACGTTTCTGTCATCAGTGGCCGACAATGTTGTTGGATGAGACACTTGAGTTAAGCTCTAGAGAGTTGCTGGGAGAGATGCAGCAGCTTTTTCTCAGCCTGCTGAAGTGAATTGCAGTATCAGAATCAATTTATATGTCATTTCCATGGTACACCTCAGTGTCCACGGAAGCATAATATCGTTTCACCGTAACCCAGTGGGCTATTTATGAAAAATGAAGAAAGAAAAGCAAGACAGTTTGTTCCTTAAAGTGCATTTTGGCACAAAGCTTTGTTTACTGGATGGTGAAAGTCTGCTCCCTCCTTGTAGATCATCCAGCCCGTCGGAAACTTTAACTGGTTTCTGTGGACGTGTCTGTCCCTTACTAGCTGTGCTTCGATACAATACAAGAAATACTACAAATGTCATAGCTGTCCTTTAACTTTCTGTCCTTCTCCTGTGATGTAATGTCGGTGCATTAAAATTGACACTCAGTGGAGTAGCCGACACTGCAGAAGTCTGTTTCAAAACACAACCCACCTCAACACTACAAACGGCCACAAGTGGACCAGAAATCCCAGCATGGAGACTCGATGGCTCAGAAGGCAATGTTGAATCCTTCAGAAAAATAGAGGGGTTAAGAGGGTGAGACCCTGGGAAGAATGAGGAGTGTGTTTTCCACCATCTCTCCCTCTGCAGGCATCTCAGCAGAGCTCTCTTAGGCCCTGTAGCCTGCTCAAGCTTGGCTTCATCTTCTTATCCGTTGAAGTTTGAGAACCGCTGAAGAAATATGAAATTTCTCCAGCCTCCAAATGATCCTCGGGTATCCCAATCACACGCGTATCTGCAAACAAAGACAGAGTCTTGCTAATTCACTAACATCATTGTAGGGAGGAAGAATACAATTAAAACTGCTCCTGATAATTAACCCAGATCCATCTCCAACCCCATCTCTGCTGATTACATAAACGGCCATTACCAGGGAGCTATGAATATTCATCACTCATGAGTGGTCTTTAAGATGGTTGCAGTTTACCTTTTTTGGGGGGTGGGTGGAGTAAGAATGAGAGCGGGGTGAGGTGGGTTGTTATTTGGCTGTGACTGATTGAGAAGAATGTAATCCGTGACTGTGACTTTAAAGCAATTTTGTTGTTAATAAGCATTTTATTGCTGTCTATTTGTTGTTTGGTGCCACATTTTTCTATCCAGTTGTTTACTGATTCTGTTCGAGTTCCGTGAGTTTCAGGATCAACAGTTAAGTAAAGAAAAAATTCATTAAATTGCATTTATGCAAATTGGACTCATGCATATTTGCTGTTGCGGTAGAAGACGGTCAAAAATTTCTTCCTGACCGCCTTCTTATATATGATCACGTCCCGTCGAGCCGGGCCGGCACATATTCTCCATAACAACCGAAATCTGTCAAGCTCAAAGTTTAGTTGAGGGAGTTGACAGAAATAGGTTTCAGTACATTATAAATGGGAGGGGAGATACTCAGTCTTGTGAATTGTGACCACATTGTGTCAGTGCTGTGATCTCACCATAAGACTTCAGCGGCGACAAACAGAGCAGAACAGAGGGAGGGGGGAGAGAGAGAGAGAGGGAGAGACAAGGAGCAAAGGAGCAGGAGTGGGAGAGGCAAAAGGAGGCAGTGAGAAACCTTTCATGATAAAAACTGCCCGCTCACAGTGCGATAAATTGGGAGATGACACAAGTCACAGCACAACAAAAGGGAAGAACATTGGATGGGGACCCTTCACTGAGAAATTGATGAGATCAAGCCTGAAAGAATTGTCTCTGTGAGCCAACATTGGGACTTATCCCCCAAAACACTCCAGGATTAGGACAACATCCCGCTGGAGGTGGAGTTGACATGAGCCCATTAGTCCCTTGTGATTTCTTTGACACTTTTCCCACTTTTTTGGAAGTCACTAATACCTTGTCTCATACTTGGCATTGCTTTCTTACTGCAGAAAAGGGGAACAGGTACAGTAAGACTGCAGTCACCTTCCAAAAGAGTTGTAAGATCCAGTGCGGTGCAAGATTAGGTGGTGTGCTCGAATGCAGGATTTGTGACAAATGGCTCACGTGGCTTTGCATGTGAAAAGAAAAAATGGCATATTGAGCTGCTCGTTGCATGAACTTGGTTCCTATCTGATAAAGTATCAGATCTGTCTGGGATCAGTTCCCTTCCCCACCACCTCAGTGCAGATACTGACACTTGAAGACTTAACACAATGTGCAGGGGACCTTCATTTCGCACTTCTTGTCAGAAAGGATTTTGGATATAGAAAATAAACTTTTAGACCCCTGATATCAGATATTAACATTTCATGTATGACCTTTAGTGCTTTATCATCCTAATGGCATCTTGATTTGGCTGTCTTTATCTAAACTTTGACTGTTTTGCTCTTTGAGTCTGGTAATTAATGAGATTTTCTCTTGTTTTATTGCCCTGATCATGATAAGTTGATGAGAGCACTTTGAAACAAAAATAAAGGTGAACTCTGTCCAAAACAAAGTAATAAGAGAGAATAAAACAGAGTGAGAGGTAAATAGACAAAAGGATGGTATTCCACAAAGCCAGATTTCATTTCTATAATTTTAGCACTACTCACCCCCACCTGGCTCAGCTCGGCTTGGTTATTGTCATTTTCAAAAACAATTCCAAACTGGTATGACATTTAATTTTTTGCAATGCGACAAAACAAATGGAGATGTAGAGACTACTTGCTTGATCACTGTTTTGATTTTTGTGAAACCGCTTTAACTTTGGACAGAGATGCTATATAAGCCTGGTTGTTGGTGATGGCAGCATGGCTGCTGAGTGGACATACAGTCTGTTAAGAATATGTTTTCTGCTCCGATGTGCTCACTTTGATCCCTGGTGGAACAAAATAGAGGAGCAGTAAATACCTTTGAAAACTCTGACTGATTATACCCAAGTAATTGCTTATTTAAAAGTGTTCAAAGTATTACCTAGGAGACCAGGACATATTATAATATAAGGTCTATTGTGAGTCCTGCGAAAGGTTTCCTCACCTCACTGACTTCTTCCTGATGACCTCACCGCGTTCTCCAAATGTCAGTCAATATAATGATATTCCACTTGTCGCTATTAAATGTTCCACTCATCCAGTTGATGGAAACACCTTGTATTACGCCAAATTATGCTAATGCTATCTGCCTAAGATAAACAGAAGCATGGTGTGACAATGCCATAATCATGACATTCAACCTGTCAATCACTCCACCCGATGCTAATTCCTGATACACCCAAAATCTTGCTAGCTACAGTGATTGATTGCAGAAGAAAGGGAAGGGCATTGAGATCGTACACTTGCTCCATTACAATAGCCTTGTTTTGTAAAAGCGCAGACTAGCTTTTTGTTTAGGTTTTTGTCAATTTTAATAATCACCTTACAGTGTAACACTGGAGGGTTGTGAAACCCAGAATCCTCTGGACGGGGCGCCTGTACTGGTGCCGTATAACCCAGAAGCTCCTACACACCACAGTGATCCTTCAAGTGCGCCTTAACAAAGGTTCCTATGTACAGGAGCTTCTTTGTTGTACAAATAGCAGAGCAAAGGCAGCACAATGCTGGCTTTCCATCTCGGATGTGAGACAGCGATGACAACAGCCCCGGTGTCTCGTCCCGCCCGGAGCCATGTACTCCAGGGCTCTGGTCCTGCCTTGCCGACTTACTGTTTTACACAGACACCATTTCACCTCTGTTAGTTTCTCAGAGGTGGAACAACAATAACCTCTTCATTTCACCTCAGCGCCTTTTATGCTGAAAGACGAGGCAGAATAAAGGTATATCAGCGCTGTCTTGAACTGGCGCCGTTAAAGGAGGAACACACTTGAGCAGAAAGCTAAACTGCAAACGTGTTCAGCAGGTTCAAATGTTTAGAGACAACCAGGTGTCAGTAGAAGGACATTTTTCAACTGTGCTAATTCTACAGAGTCGTGCTGTGATGTAGTGGTTCGAACTCTCACCGCACATTTTGACAGTCCTGTGTGTGAGACCAGTTTGGGTGGATTCTGCGTGCTCTCCCTGTGTGAGCGCGGTTGCCATCTGTGTTCTCTGGTTTCCTCAGACAGTCTGAAAACATGCAAAGTCAGTGTGACTGTTTGTGTGGCTGTGTGTCCCTCTGTGTTTGACCTGTAATGGACTGGTCACCTGTCACTTTGCCTTTACCCCATGTGAGCAGAGATCTACTTTCAGGCCCCCACCACCACTCTCAGTTTAGAGATGCGATACAGAAGATGTATGAGTAAATCTACAGTCATACAAAACTTGCCAATTCCTGTAATCACAATCCTTTCAATTTTGATTTCAAATAAACCTTTTTATAAGCCATTCAGCAAAGTCAAGATGGACCCAGCATTATGCAGCCCGTGTTTCTTAAGCTGAATCACCTGTAACAGCTGTTTTAGAGTAACACTGACCTTGGCGGAGCCTTCTCTGGAATAACAGCAGACAGTGTGTCACCATGAATTTAGACTGATTTGCAGCTGAGCAAACCTAGCACTCTGACTAAACAGGTTCCTGACTCACAATTGTATAGTTGCTCCTGACCTAAGTCAATTGTCTCATGCACAAACCACACACGGATTAAATGCTCACTGGCCGATGGGAAGAGTTTATTTATTAAGTGAACCACTGACCCTCTGAAGGAATATATCAATCAAATACGGACTGGACTGTCTATCTGATACAGCACAAATTAACAGGCCGAAGATGCAAAGTCCTGCCCTCTCCTCTGGGATAAACCTACCGCGTAGCTTGAACACACGATATTATTTTGAATGAAACTCTCAGATTTAACAGATACCAAACATGTCAGGCTCGGGAGAAATGATGGCTGGCATGAAGGCAAAGTCACCTTGAATTTTTCAATCTCACAGGATAACAGCGTGCATGTCATTAGACATCTTACAGCCAGTGAAAATCATTATATACAGTAGATGACAAGAGTACAACAAACTGATGAAATGACTCAAACTCGCCAGACTTTACACGATCACAGTCTAAACCATCCCATGTCAGAATGAAGTTAAATACATTTAACCTATTTTAATTCTGGTCTATTTGAAATGATTGAAAGGATTGTGACTGTGGTAGAATTTTGGAACTGAAATTGCACATTTTTGAGCTAAAAATGCAGCAGTGGTAGCTTGGAGATCGATGAAAGAAGCTGAAACTAGTCAAAATATCATTGTGAGATGAAAATTTTTGAGGTGTATGCATTCTTGATTGTGCACATGTCCCGACCTTAAATGATCCTGAAATGGTATGTTGACCTGTGACGTCACTCACAGGCCTCACATACGCACACACAAATATGCACACGCACACTTTCTTCCAAACACCATCTTCATCGCGGCGCCAAAGAATCCAAGGATCTGGTTATGGAAACGCTTTGAAAACCAATGAAGCATTTGATTCACAGCTGTGCGCAGAGCGAAGCTGTCAAGGGGTCAGTGTCTGCACCACATCATGTAGTCTCACACACGCAGCATGAGCGCAACACCATCTGGAGTTTGAAATAAAAAGGTTTAGCCTGGAGAGTTTATTTAGCTTTACTATAATGTCACTCTAATTAAAGTCACTGGTGAAAATGCTCAATGTCGACGAAAAAAAAAATGGATTTCAAGGCTTGCATACAAATGCAGCGGGCCATTCGATGCAAATGTGCTGAACTTTGCACCAAAAATGAAAGAGTGCGACAGTTTTGACAGAAATGACAGTAGAACAAGTGGTCTGTTGTGATATAGTACTGATCACAGGAGGGTTTGCACCATATACTCTCTACAGTGTTATGTAGAAAGACTTGAATCAGCATAAAATAAAAAACGCAGGCCCCATTAATGTGTTGGCTGATTTATGATCCATCAGACAGTTAATTAATTTGATGAGACACAGCAGAGTGTCACTATCAAGGAGGGTCATTGGAAACAGAGGACTACATTTTTTTCCCCCAAGGATAAAATTGTCAACTGATTCTGTGTGGAGATATACTTGATTTTGGTCAAACACAAGCGAAGAAGAAAAGTGGGAAAACAGACGACCAAAATGGCATCTTTTAAAAAAAAAACTAGCAATCAGATGGATTGAATACTCTGTCAAACGCTCCTATTTTCAATCTCTAACAACACTTCAATCAATTTAATCAGCAGAAGAGGACAGTCATATTACACAGCAACGCTCACATTTCTGGGCTGAGTGACACTTTCAAAGATGTAGATTAATTTTGTCAAAAAATATGATGGGGGTGTCTTGAAGCCATTGGAAGAGGAAATGAACACGTCGAAGTCAATTTTTTCTGCCAAATGGAGAGGCAATCACCGCAAGTTTCAATCTTGTTTCACTCAACAAATATTAGTGATTCTCTTATTTGGTTTGAATGATTATGGGGAAAGAAATGTGTAACAAGTTGGCGTCCAGTCTTCACTTTGTGACTACACAAAAGATGAATGTGAAAAAATGTGGACCAACTCCCTGCAGCATTTCTACAGTCAAATCCTCCACACGAGTCTCGTGCTCTCTCTCTCTCTCTCTCTCTCTCTCTCTCTCTCTCTCTCTCTCTCTCTCTCTCTCTCTCTCTCTCTCTCTC
>JAUESE010000080.1:5186866-5198867 GCA_032274725.1 Malacoctenus triangulatus
ACTCTCGGGCTCTCTCTCTCTCTCTCTCTCTCTCTCTCTCTCTCTCTCTCTCTCTCGCTCCCTCTCTCTCTCTTCTTTCCCGTGTGATTTATCTATCAGTCTGTGGTAGGATTGACTCTGTGCTGTACAGCAGGCCATTAAAGCCTGGGGGAGATTCACCTTGCCAGGCAGCTGGCTCAAATGAAAAGCTAAAAGAGCACATTAACTCATCAATATGAGGGCATGAAGATGAAAACAGTTGTCAAAGGCCTGCCAGAAATAACTGATCGCATAATGCCGCTCTATTGTATGTAAGTGAGGTCACGGGAGTCAAACTGCAGCTAAAGACACCGGGAAGTGAGAACACAGAGTCCTGGAAAGCTTTGATAGGCGCTCTACACTAAAAACTGTGTGTCATCTTCAAAACAAGCTATTAATATGTCATGCAGCAAGCTGAGATTAGAGCGGTGCTTTTACTTAGTGTTGTCAGTGCTTTTGAAAACCATTAGACAGCACTTTCAATAACCATTCAAGCAGTTTTAATTTGTGGTTAAAATACATTTTTATTCATCCGCTGCTCCTGATGCACGTTTGAAAGCACACATTGTAACTCATCGTCATTTTGATCTGTGGATATTTTGTAGCGCACAGATGGTGTGAAGTCGAATCACACAAAGTATGTGAAACATTTTTTTTTCTGCCCCTCCCGTTTGTGTCTGAGTGCGGTCGTGTGCACACACAAAGACATTTTCTGAATGATACTCTGTCGCTATGCAGCATGAAACACTGTGTGCAGAACACATTAGCGTTGGGTATCCTAGAGCGGGTGCATCACTCAATACCAGTCACAAACCATTTACCACATGGTGGGGGAAGCTGCCTCTCTTGCCCAGTCCCCTCACACACTGTCTCAAGTATCACCAACGCAAACTGCTGGAACTGCCTGTGTACGTCTTCACACACAATTTCTTTTTCCCGGTTGTGCTGAGAAGCTGTAGCAGCATCCATCATCCTTAAATGTTAAAGTAATCTAATTTAGCTTCAGTTGCAAGAGCTTCAATCTGTAATTGTATGCGTCTTAAGTCTGCTCCCTTATTTCAGGAGTTCTCACAGGCGGGTGTCACAACTTCCTTTCTATAATTTTTTTCATTTTTGTGGCGGAACTCTTTTCATGATTTGAATCCAGGTTGTGTCACGTAAAATCTGAAAATCATTTTATGCAGGAAGATAATATGTCAGTCAATGTGAACAACTGTGTGGATAGATGGTCAGGTGTATCATGGGACAACATCTGATTTCAGACAGTCAAAGGTTTCCTACCGAGTTGCTGCAAATATTTTGTCGTTGCTTTGTATTAGAAAACACCAGCTGTGTAGTGCTGGATAAAGCACCACACAGCAGCATGGAAAGCTGAATACAACTTTGAACACATTTTAGGGGGAACTAATGTGCCTCATGCTGCTTTGGTAAATTTGAGTTGAGTCCTGGATATCTTGTTTTTTCAAAAGCAAAGGGAGCCTGAAGCCTGATTCTCAACAGCCAATCAACTGGAACAAGTTTACATATTTTCGCTCACTCTTGTCATAGACTTTTTTTTTACTTTAGCCTGAGTTTACTAAAAACGTATTTGTAGGGTTTTGTCTCTTGATAGAAACGCAGTGTACCATCGTACACTTTGCTCGGGATATGCAGTGTAAAAACATTTGGAATGCTCGAGAAACACAACATTTTCAAAGCTTGTCAAGAGCATAAAAATGTCCGTCTCTGTCTCCACTGTATGAGGCTCCAAAGTGTCATTTTGTAACACCTTCACTGATAATGCAATGTGCCATGTCAGTTTAAGCTGTGATAACATGTGCGTCAGCGTGATAAGTGCAGTCATTTTCAGTATGTCATGTGGACCTCCTGCTTTTGTTGTTTCACAAATAGATCATGTGTCGGCGTTTGCGCAGAAAAAAGTATTTGCATAATATATCACACATCATCCTTCATCTTGCAACAATGATACAGACCTAACTGCATGATGGAGAGATTCCTTTATTTCATGATCTTCAATCGTTTGCTGTCCAAACACATCTGGGGAAATCCTGGCTGACAAACTATCTGCCTGTTACACCCACATTCCTGCAGCTTTTTTTCTCTCTTTTCAAGTGAACAAATGTCAAATTAATTCCTATAATGTACCAACCGCGGCTTATCCCTCTGAGCTGTGTGTGGAGGTCATTTCTGCACACACTTACGTCAAAAATGAAGTAGACAGGGGAAAGAAATTTATTCTTAATGTAAATCACTCTCCCACTTCCAAGTGAATGTATAATGGATTGTGTAACCTCAGTAATAATCCTGTTAAACAATTCCTAAGAACTTGGGGACAAAGGAGACTTCAGATAAGGGCTGTTTTAGGAATCTCTTCCTTCCGGAAAATCCTCGGTGGGACGGAGGTACGAGAGGGAATCGTAATGAGTTGATAAATAAGTAAGAAGGCTTGAAATTTTGCCAGTGCCCATGCTCAAAGAGACAGAGACTGAGGGGGAGCGAGGGAGGGAGAGAGAGGAAGGTAGAGGACGAGAGAGGGAGAGAGAGAATTGGATGTAGCGGCAGAAGGAAGCCTGAGGCGAGGATTCGTCTTGTCAAAGTGAGACCTTTAACTGGGTCTTGAATTCTGTCAACAAGACTCTTTCACAGTCTTACACCATTTCCATCTGGGGCCTGTTTCGGCTCGTGGTTGGAGAAGGGTGATGGGAGACCTGCAGTCTTCAGATGCTGACATTGACATTGGCTCCAGACCCACGAATCTGAGCCAGGAATATGAAGCAGCAGATGTGGGGAAACCATTTTCTAGGCTTGGTATTTTTTTTATTTTTTGTCTCGTTTGAATCAAGCCAGACAGAAAGTCCGATGAAAGACGGCTGATAAAGATTGGAAAAAAAAGTTGTGCACAAAGTGCTTGGAGGGCAGATTTAGACCTAAATGTATTTGGGGCTGTGCTCTGAGGTGACGTTGCATAACTGCTGGCGGTTTCGTCAGTCTTTAGCCGGATTTACTGTGGAGGGGAGCAAAGATCTCTTTCTGACGTTATGCTTCCAACACCCATGATCAGCCCTCGTTCTGAACGACAGCATCTGATCCTCTTTCTACCTGTTTCACCAGACAGTACTGGACTATCAAGGACACTTTTCATGAGTACGACTCAGTGTACCATTCACAATGTCTCCCTGGAGAGACTGTGTGAAAGTGTATTCCAGTTTTAAACCTCTTGCTCTTCACAGTCCTTTTTTTCCTCGGCTGAACAGTCATTTGATGTTTCACATTGTTGGACGACATATTTAAAGATCTACTTATCAGTTTTTATATCTCCTTACAGAGGCTAAATTACTTTCCTGTGTTTTTATCGCCTCTGTCGGCCCCTTTTTTGTGTTGCCGAGTGACAGGAAGGCATTTGCACTAACCTAAACACAGCGTTTGGAGTCGGTGGCGCTGAGGCCTGTTCATCATTTGCCATCCTTCTTCCAAAGCCCTCCAGAAAGGATTAGGTTTGAGTTAGCGCATTGTAACGGGGTCGTACTTTTCATCCCAGGGCATTCTTAGAGCAAATTAGTGTTTTGAGTGTTGCATGATAGCTGCAAGCCAGTGAAGATTGAGCTGACTAGTTTCACACATGTGGCTTTGCAATTACGGATCAGGTTTTAATCCTGTTGTGTGTGTTTGTACATCACAATTTGTTGATGCATTGCAGCCATTAAATGAGGTGAACATGTTGGACTCTTATGTACAATAGGTGAGGCGAGGAGGTCACAGTATATGGTTAGTGTTTTCTTTTTTACAAACTGTTGTTTGTGTCATTGCTTAATATACAGAAAAAGCTGATTAATGCATAATTTACATGAATATAGAACTAATAATGAAAAAGTCGTGAAAGCCGGTAACTCCTACTTCTTCCCACTCTGTGTTGAGTATGTGAGAGTTAATTGTTTTACAGTGTTCTCATATTTTGTTTGTACTTTAATAATCTATTTTTTGTTATTTCATTTTTATGTGGGGAAATACTAATGCAAAGGCTTAGTCAAAGTGCTCACAACAGTGAAACATCTCATCATCCGATGAAATGTATCCTGGTTAAGAATGAATGAATGAATACAGAGGTAAATATGTAGATAGATGTGTATGAATGCGGTTTACAATATGAGCAAATTTTCAACGATTTCATTGTCTAATAAAAACTTTTCAGATAAGTTTCGGCACAACAGTTTCATAGTAAAGTTTTGTTGCCTATCGACCGAAATTTTAATGATGTCACGAAACGTATGAAACATGAAATCATACAAAAACATGTTAAAAAAAAAAAGGAATCCAACTGTTTTTATTTAGTAAAATCTGGTTATTTCAATGAAAAGTTTGTTCAGATGTCCCCTCAGCAGTAGCAGAGGGATTGAGTTCACTGTCATCTGTGTTCAGATGTATTGTTCTGGCTGACCAGGTGGACCAAGCCTATCTGGAAACAAGTGTGGAAACCACAGCTGCATAGCCCCCTTTTTTCCTTTTTTAACACCTCTGTTTTTATTTATCTTTACGGCAAAGTGACATCATCTGTTACGTTCTAAAGGCCCTTATCATAATGAGCACAAGATCACAGTCAAGCTCCCATTTAAAAGTGGCTTTTTGGTGTGGAAAAGTCACACCAACACACTGTGTGAGGAGACTTTGTGGAGAAAACTGATCGGAAAAAAAAAATCTTCTAGCTTAAACATTTATATCATGCACTCGGCTCTCAGTGTCTCTTAAAGAAGGAGGGAAGTGAAGAGCCTGGCGAGGTCTGATAAGGTTCTGTAACAGTAATAATAACATTTTCATAAAGCTCATTAATTGAGAGTCTAGAGGTAATTGCTACGTTTGCTGCAGGCTGACTATGTTGTTAATGCTGACGACTGTCAAACTGACAAACAACAAGTTGTGGAATATGGATTTTCTTCCCTCTCAGCGTGTGTTAATAACCTACCATCTGAGCATTGCCAAGGGAGACTGTCAAGATGGCATCAGTGATAAAATGTTAACATGTGACAAAACGCACCTGCCCGCTGGAAGAACAATTCAATTTGAAATTGAATTTGTACGACTATCACGAAAACCTTTTTCTTAATCCTCCCCTGAGGGAAAGTAATATTGATTAAGAAGAAAAGAACAGAAGGAAAGTTTTTTTCCCTCTCACTTGGTTTCTATCGGTGAGCAGCTGCACACGGCAGAAGTGGGGAGCCCGACAACAGTATAACCAAGCGCTTGTACAGTTGACATATCTTGCACATAGGAGGGCTGTGGTCGTGTGTGGAAGCAGTGAAGTCATCTGTGATGAATCCAATATTGAAAACATCAACTTGAAAACAATTCATAATTGCTTATGCCACTTGAAAGCATATTGCTTTTGCTCTTGAACTTAAGACCAAATCAAGGCTTTAATGGCTAATTAAAGTGTTGCTTGTATTGTGACTCTTTATGTGCCTGATCATACTAATGCAGCTTTTAGCAGTCATATCAGTAAATCATCGAATCATTTTTGATAGAATATAAAGTTTGAAGTATGCAGACTGTGCAACAGCATCGCAGTGCGACGGCGTCACAGCGCGACATGAAAACCAATGTTTTGGAGGCAATTTGAGGTTTCACAATCTCAAGCACAAAATTTTAGTCGATCAGGGCCTACGTTTGTTAAAATATTGAAATATATGGTGGAAAGTGAACTCACATAAGCTGGAAACTCATACAGAGACTTGCCATTGAAATTGTTTTCCACCGTTTCTTCTGTCGTTCTTTGTTTCCAGTCACATCTTTTTTACCTGCTCCATAGGATTACACTGCCTGTGTTGTTGTTCAGCAGAGATTTGTCATATCTATGTAAGCATACTTTATAGACCCAGTGTGAAAGGCTGCTGGGCTATGAATCAAAAGTCCCATGGAGTCAACATGTGCTGGGAAGCTGGCAGCCTTACAGACAATCTCTATGCTGCCTCTCCCAAACAAAAGAGAAAGCAATAGGTCTGCCAGCATAAGCATGGAAGCTAATTTAGGCGTCAGAGGTGTCGTGACAAACAGAAAATAAATCAAAGTTGTGCGAACAAAGTGGGGGATCCTTGACTTTTGTCCACATTTCAAAGTCACAATCTGATAAATAAAACAATTTGTGTTGCGTGATAAGATGCCCTTTGTGCTAATTCATGTGTTTGCGTACAGCAACCATATGATCTCCTTGCCATCATCTTTTCTGCGGCTCCTTCATAACTCTTCTGCGGGGCTGTTCTGACAAACACTCAGCTAATTAGGTCATCATCAGGGTCATCACTGCCATCTCAAAGAGACTTCCCTCCATCTCTATCATCCCACAAACACTGGCTGTCACCAGCTGATGCGGCGGGCATCAGGCAATGGGGCGGTGGCGCTGGTGCGTTCATGATGTCTGATGCGTGTTGATGAGTGATGCCGTCTGACGGTTGATGTTGGGTGAAGCGTACAGTAATGGGGAGACAGAGGTCAGAGAAACCATTACCGCAGCGAGGGAGGAGGGGAATGGGAAGTGAAAGTGGGACGTACGCTGTTGTCTTCCCCACCTGTAAGGCAGGGTAGCTGTCCTTCTGTCATGACTGAATGTCTGCGTGCTTCCTCTGCATTCATTACAGTGGGACACCGTCGCAACGCTCATCATAAATACATGACGGGGGTGGCGTGGCATAAAATGTTGCCGTGTCTCCCCTCCAAGCAAAGGCGAAGGGTACGAATGAGGATGTTTTGTCAAGTTTATGTCTTTGTCCTTTCCCTTTTCTTTGGCTTTTTGGTCCGTTCTTCCAAAGGTGAGTTGGACAGATCTGCCAAACATGAGGTATGTCTGCAGAAGTGCGTGAGGACATTTGAAAAGCGCGATGGGAAACACCACGACGTGACCCCATGCCTCCTCCCCGTTCTGAAGAGACGCTTAAATAAGACGAAATTTGCATCCGCTTTCTCAACTGAATCAACTGAGACATGAGTTGACCCCAATCCTGTCATGCAAATAACTCTAGCGTGGTAATAATAATAGCTCTTCAGATGAGGTGGCACGTAATTACTATGCCTGACCTCTCCCAGCAGTTACCGACTACCCACAACATGCATGAAACCATTTAGTGCCTTCGATCTATCAACATGTGTCACTTTGTTGTCCTCATGACAAGGTTACCATAGCAGTGCGCCGAGTCTTCTCCGCTAAGACGCGACGTATTGTTGCAAGGTTATAACTCAATGACAGTTGACGCCAATGGATCCCTCTTATTATGATGAGTTGGAACACCTTGATATCCACTGCAACATTAGCGCACCATCTGGAAGGGTAATGTGACGTCCTCTGGAGTCATGGTTTGGGCCCTTGCTGCGCACAGCCTTGTTGACTAATATTTCTTTGTGAAAAATAAAGAACAGAAGCATAGAGATGTGAAGGACATGGAGGAGCAAAGGAGGGAGGAAAGGAGAGGAAGGAGAACCCTTCGATCTGAAACAGGGGGGGCGACGAGACAGGCAGCGGGTGGATTCATCACACAGCCAGGATGTCTTGTACCGACACTAATTTTGGGCCCAAAGCTGTGGGTAATGAACATATCCTGTGACAAATGGGGGAATCGTAACAGTTGAGGCGTTGTCGCGGACACATTTGCATTCCAGCACACCGCCATGACACCACCTGGTGTCTGGAGACTGAGGAACGTGCCAGGGGAGGGAGCGCACCTCCCCACAAGTGTGAATTACCATTGTCCTCCCCGACCGAATCACGCCAGTAGAAGTTTCGCGGTTTCATGTCGAATGCGCCCGTGATTTATGAATCAGTCACCCCAGAAGCTTGAATGTGAAGTGATATGATTAGAAAGCATTCACACATAATCAGACCTGGTTGTCACTTTCATCAGTGTGGTTTTGTCAGAACCTTTTTTTTTTCTCTCGCACTAAGAAAAATCCTGACCCACCCACTTCAAATTAGTGTGTTAGGTTTTTTTTTTTTTCATCCTTGCTGACAGAGAGAATTGTTGTAAATCTATTCTTATTCAGCTTTATTGAGGCTCAAAACAATCTGTCCTCAGATTTGTGAATAACAGTGATTGGAGATCTGATGAGTTGAGTAAACTTCTTTCTGGACAGCGAACTTCTTCGTCTTCCCTGAAAAACTTTGAACTTCTTTGACCCCTTCCACTTAGACACAAGCTCATGACTATCTTAAAGTTTATTCTGCTCTGGAAGTTTTGTCCACATGGTGCCAACCTGATGATCATTTGAAAAATGAGGCAGGGATTTAAGAACGTCTCAAAACCTGTCAAAAAGCCAAAGTCTCCCTGAAGTGGGTGGGTCCATGCAGTTCTTTCATGGTACATTCTTCATCTTCTTTGTTTCTTATGTCACACTACAGTGCCACCTATAGGCCCGGCATATATACCACTAGGTTTTCTGTAGTTTCATGTGGACCAACACCATTTCTTGATACGACACCATGGTCAGAGAACGCAGTTTTCAAATTAGTTTTTCTCTCTGTATTGTCAAGGAAATGTTTTTGCGTGATCCATTTTCATACTTGTTGCCATTACAAAAGAGGAAAAATGAAGTAAAGAGGGGGATAAAATGTGAGATGGTGCCTTCAGAATAGTCTTGTATTTTTGATTCAGATTGGGTTCAAGGTGCACTGCTGCAGGCAGGTAGCCAGCTGTCCACAACACTGACACTGTGCAGGCTATTAAGGGAAGGAGGGAAAATCTGTGGTCACAGACTGAAATGAATTAATTTCAGTAAAGCTGCCCAAATCATTTGATCTGTCTGAATCCATCTTCATTACTTCCCGCTTCAGTTTTAACTTTGGTGAACTGTCGTCTGTCTTGATTGTGCTTATGTTCGAGCGACTCGAGAGCCAGAGAGTCTGTGGGACAAATTCGGATTGCTTGTTAGCTTTGATGCACCATCCATTCAATTAACCCTCCGCCCTCCCAAATGCTTCACAAAACAGGAACAGTTTGTTGAAATGCTGTCAGAAGGAACTCGATACAGCCTCAGATTCTGCACAAGCTGAAGTAGCAAGCCTGAGAATTGGTCAAATCTGGAAGTTCTTGCTTCAGTCTCATTTTAATTATACAAATTGCATTTTTTTATGGTCCAGTTGTTCAGTGCAACATCCAGCCTTGTGAAAGAACATTTTGGTGTAGATTAGACCGTAAACTGGTTAAACAGTGTTAAAATTTACTGAAACTGGATGTATTTTTTTTCCTCTTGCCAAAAATATTTCTTAAAATAACAACTTGATATTGTTTGAATGGAGGTCACAATTTGACATCTTTCTTCATCAAATTTTTTCTTGAGAAATGGGAACAAACAAAGCTTAATGAAGATATTCCTTTTTTTTTGTCATCCCATTCTTTATGGTTAGTAGGCAAAACCCATTTCTGTATCACAATTATTAATTTTGTGTGAGATTAAAATGGCGCCGATACAGATGTTACTGCTCTCGACTCCCCGGCATTGTGATTACATGGCTGGTGGTGGCCACATGTTGAGATTACCTCCATACACGGCGCTGTCATTTCATTCCATTGAGACCAATGGCAGGCTTGATCCAGGTCCTTTTCATTTGCTCCCACAGATCCCCTTTTCTCACCCATTCAACCCTGATGGCTCCTTTCACACCACTGTCTGCACCCTCCCCTGGTAGCACAATGAGCACCAGTCTGTCGCCCTGTCTCCCAGACAGACTTTTATCTGTTGAGAAGCCCACAGCTCGTGGAAAGCCTTTTGTTACCTATCTCCGAGGTGGCTGAATGGCTTCTTCCTTTGATTCGAACCGTTTCTTTTTTTCTCCCCCCCACACTGGATATTTCTCCCTCGCACTTTTCAGATGTGACAAAGTGTCCCTGTGTCTTGGCTATTGGACACCATCCTCATTTTGAGAAACAGGCCAAGCCTCCGAGACTATGTGCTGGACACCTTAATTAAAATCATTCATGTACAGAATGAGGACATCATGCATGGCAGGAAATTCTGTTCTGTTCTGAAAGTTGGTCTGAGTAAGGGGTTTCTGTAAAAGTGTATTTTGACTTCAAGGTGTTCGCATTTAACAGCACAATTTGGCCTTGCTCCTCCGAGTCAGTGAAGGAAAAACAGATGAAGACTGAAATGGAGCAGCAATTTAGTTTGAACTGGTATTCTCTACCTGAGGAACAGCATCAGGCTTCTTTTTAAAAAGCAAGTCTGCGACCTCGATCGCTTCTAAAAGTCTCTGTTTTCTCGCTGTACTGTTCAGAGAAAGCCAACAGCAATCTTCTCTCAGCAGTGTGAGTGGCGGCGTCGGACAGGAATCAGCCTTTATATAGATTGTAATTGTTTCTCCCTGGTCATGCGTCTCTCTTCCCATCCATCTCCCTTTTTTCCCTGTTTCAGGCAGGTTTCAACTGCACAAGGTCATTGCTCTTAGGCAGCCGCAACTCGGCTTTATTGTTCCAGCGGGTCAGCGGGTCCGACACACATCACAGCTATTATTCCTCGGGAACAAATGGCCGTCCCACGCTTTGATCTATGGCCTTCCTTCTCAGACACTTCCATAATACCCTTGACAGGATTTCTTTTTTGTCCTGTTCTTGTTTTTGGTGATGATCCATCTCTTTTTACCACCTCTTCCTCTCAAAGTGCCATATTATTGGTTGGAGTGATTTATAATTGCAGATTTGATAAAGAATGTGATGGTTGACATATTTTTGAGTGATAAATGTGGTCTTTATGACTCTGGGCATAAATTTGAGCAATGCTCTGGTGGAAGGGTTTGGCTTTTTATCTTGAGGGTGTTTACAGCATTCTAGTTGAATCACACACATTTATTAAAACTTGCACAGAAGGGAACAGAAGTCTCAGTAACAATTTTTACAACACAGGCACCTTTTCACACACTCACGCTGTCAGTGAATTATGGCACTTTCCCATTAGTACCTACTCAGTTTGGAGCATTTTCATTGGGTTTAGTATCTGTTACCAGACACTTTTCTTGGGACTGCTTGGCCACGGTTTTGGACCGAGTCGGAATGAAAACCTGAGTGACCTCGTAGCGATTCACCAAATCAAACCCGGCATTTTTAAAGCCCCACAACAGTGGGTGCTTGTTTTTAACACTGTATATCTGTTAATAAAGGAAGTTGGCAACACACAAAAATCTGTGATGTAAGGAGCGTGATCACCTTGGTCGTTGTCCAAGCCAACTGTGGGAAAAAAACAACCAAGATTAGAGTAGAGTTGTGCTGTGTAAAGCCGAGCTGAACCGAGTATGGCTGATTATTGAAAAGTGCCACCTAAATGCAGATAGTAACGTCAAGTGAGGCAAGTTCTGACGGTCTCAGGTGCATTCATCAGTATGTACAACTTTAGCGAGTGTTCTGTACTTTTTAGAGCAATATGGCAGACTTTTAAAAAGCATATTTGACCTCGAGGAGAGACTTCAGCTCCATATAACGGCAACATCAGCTCGTCCCTGATTAATGACTTTCATGTGGCATTTGGAGCCGCTCTCGTCAGAAGTCCAACCGTAGGATCATTTGGTTGACCCCGCCACCCTCAGTTTTACATATGAATAAGAAGCTTATCGTGTGTGGCGTTGCAGGCTGGGGATAAGCAGCGTGTGTGAGCGGGGGGCAAGCATGGCACTGCCCGGCAGCGTGATTTCTTTCTCTAATTTTCACATCCTCCAATGTTGGATGCCAAGGTTGGAGCCGAGCTATAAAGCACCGGGGGCCTCAGGTAACAAGCTTTGAGCTCATTACCAAAAGCCCCTAAAAAACATGCCTACATCATGCATAATTTATAGCAGTTCAGGGTCTCGCACGCAACACGAGTGTGCGTAAGGTTTAATTACGCAGAACTAGCCTGCATTAGTGATGGATGCGCTGACAGGTGGGCTTAGTGACTCAGGCTGAATACACACACACACACACACACACACACACACACACACACACACACACACACACACACACACACACACACACAC
>JAUESE010000080.1:5206253-5219756 GCA_032274725.1 Malacoctenus triangulatus
CAGCGGCCCCCCCCCCCCCCCCCCCTCCCCAGCCCACCGCCATGCTCCACTTTAGTTCTGAATGCACAACCTAACTGACCACATACAGCTCCAATCAATATTTTCTCTTCTCTGAAGATCAAGAGGGGCTTTGTTTATGTGTATTTTCGTTTGCTGGGTTCTTGAGTTGAGGAGCCCCTCTGTGATTACTGCTCCACCCAGAGTTCACCTTTCTTCATTTGTCTGTATGTATCGGTGCTCTGCTCCTTATTGCTGTACTTGAGCACTCACGGTTGTGCTTCTGACTTCCAAGAAGTTTTGAGCGATTAACTTGATATTAGTGCATCTGTTTGTGTGTGAAAGCTCATTGAACGCCCCTGCACAAATTTTTAGGTTGCATGAGTCCATTTGAAACTTAGAAACAACCTTCGGCTTGCTGTTAACGTATTCCAAGCAGGGCGCCTGTCAGCCCTTTAATGGCAACTACAAACAGCGGGGATTTGTATGGCTTTTATCAATGTTTGATACACGCTCGGAGCTCCACACCAGAGGAGTCTGTGTTTCAGCTTTGCTACACTCGCCTGTTCCTCTCATCCTCCTGCTTTGTTTCCTTCCGCAAAGATCCCCGCCCCAGATGATTTGTGGGCAAATATTACTGGGCTGGACTGTGGGTTTTTTTTGGTTCAGGTTTTGTGATACCTGCCCGCTTAGAAAATTACCTGATATGTTGACTGCGATGGTTTAATGATGTCATTTACCAATATTACTTCTGTAAAAAAGGCAACAAGCTTGGTATCAGTGGTGCAATTCAAAAAACTGTTTAGCAAAATGTACAGTTTGATGATCTGATTTTTTAAAATCCAGTGTGTTTTGTTGTTTTTTTGCAGTTGAATTGCAATTTAGTTTTGTTGATTGAATAGCGTGGATTTTTTTTGTAGTCACGTGTTTTCAAGTGAGTGAGATGACACATAATGATTTTTTCTTTCTAAAACATCATGGTGTATGTTATAAAAACCAGAAATGGTGTCAGATAATATGCTACATTTCCAGCACTTCTTAACGCTATGTAAGCACACTGTGGTGTGCTTGTCTAGCTTTTAGCACTCTGTCCTTAAAGACATCCCCAGTTGAAGCCTTGGCTTGGTAAAGCAACTTAGCAGGAGTTTGCATGTCCTTTCTGTACGTTGATGGTTTTTCACTGTAGCTTCCTCCCACTGTTAAAAAAACAAGCTTTTGAGGTCCATTGGTGTCTCTAAGTTACACTGAAAATAATGTAATGGGCTGTGATTACTTCTTCTGTATTTTTTACATAGGTTCCTTCAACTTAAAGAGAGATGGATTATGTTTTTCTGGAGAAACTTCTGATATATTCAAGAACTCTGATATACCCTGGTATATTCACTAACTTCATCAACATGTCATATTAACAAACAAATGTTCATTTCAGACTGATACTGATGGTTAATATTGTCCTACTTGTTTTTGCTAAACAAGGTTTGAATGGTGCATAATTAGACACTCTATCTTCCAGCCTTTTCTGATCACACGCACATGTGTGCCTGAACATTGTGTATATTGATTTGTGCACCACAGCCTTAGTTGTAAATCGCCCGGCAGGTGGAATTTACGCTCACTTCCAGAGTTGTAACGCAGTGAGTTTCATGAAGAATCCATCAGTCAAAGCACGAGGAACCATCTCACCGTCACAGCATTTAGATAAGAAATTACAGTGTGCGCTGCACTTACACAAAATGCCCAAGACATCGGTGGAGGTGTTTATCGGCCAACTGGCGATGGCTCACAACGAGCGGCTTCTCGCCGCCCGGGGGAACGAGACGTTTGGAGCAATAACAAATTAGACATTGAAATAGGAGGACTCAATAGCACAGCAGACAAATTGCAGGAGCTGGGCAGTGCTCATTAATTCTAACTACGGGCTCCTCGGCTGCATTGATCATATCCTCAATTTATTCCAGTAACTGGTGAAGGAATGAGTGATATGATGTGATGCGATGGTGGCATGGTTCTCTCTTTGCATGATATCAAGCAACCAATACATATTAAGTACAATATATGGCATGTATGTGACGTTTATCTCTTCACAGAAGATATGTTTATCGTTGCTACAAGTGGGGATTGTGTGAAATCGCTTCCACACATTTTACCCACTCACATCCGTTCTAATCGAGTTGGAGAGGTGTAAACAAAAAGGGTGGAGCCAAGGAGATGCTGTGCCCAAACATGTCCACTATCATCAGATCCGAGCAAGGCGTAATGAATGCAGGCGAAGGGCTGATAATAAGTAAGTGGAACAGCGCACCGTCAGCCTTCACAAACTTAATAGAAAGTTATGAGTGTATCAAGATATGGCTCGCGTGTGAATCGGACAAGGGAGACGTCAACGATCATTCAGCGCTGATGACAGCAATCAGAAGGCGAGCTCTCCCAGGGTGCCGTGGGCTTTGGGTAATGGTAGAGAAGTACATATCCAAGTACCAGTGGGAGCAGGAGACCTGGCAAGGTTTTAACAACCCACAGTCCACCATTAGCCTCTGCAGAAACAAAGTTCTGACCTGGAACCTTATGAGCAAAGAGAAAGGCTGTTTTAAAAGCAACTCGAGTAGCAGAAAATCAAACAGTAGCTGTCGCTGTGACAGAATGACTTGCCAGCAAAATCAGTAGAGAGCTATGACATGCTTGATCCTAAATCAAAGTTTGTTTTGTTCTTTTATTGTTGAAATTACCACAAGAAAAACGATAAAAGTAACAATGTTGTCAGAGGATTGCAATTCCAACAAGGTCTTTAACTTGAGTGCGCAGGAGGTTCAGATAGCTATTAATAAAGCAAAATTAGGGAAAGTTACTGATATAGAAAATCTGCCTAATGATCTCTTAAAATCCCCCAAGCTCACTTATGTTGTGACTACTTTGTTTAGAAGATGTTTTGAAACTGGCAAAGTACCTGCTGTTTGGCTCAGGTCTATTATTTGTCCAATCCCCCAAGCCCACAACAATGACTCAAGGGTGCCTATTAACTACAGAGGCACACAGTTTTTAAGCACTATTTATAAACTGTTCTCAATTTAACTCAAAATCAGGTTTTCTACTCTGAGAAAAACATTGTCTCAATGATAAATATATAGAGTGTTTTTTTTTTACTAAAGGAGTCCTTGCATTGTCTCTGTATGTCATTTGAACAGTCTCCAAGTCTGTAAGCACAGCGTCCGAGTGAGTCATTGGCAGCGCTATATCAGTTAAAGATATTGGTTGATTTACATACAGCTGGCATGTGTCCAGTCCTTCACTGTTTGGCTGCAGGGTTTCTGACCATGGCAGGTACCCAAAGTAGTGAAGCTGTTCATAATCAAGCCATTAAGCCATATTAAGTATTTGCTGGGCACTAGAAGGTTTGCGGTGATCAGAGAAGATAAATGATGGGAACCCTCAGAGCCAGATTGGTTTTTCTGGGCTTTGACAAAAGCTAAATTGATGTGAAGGAAACTGAATAACAGAAGAATGTTTGAGAATTTGCAGAAAATGTTGTTGGTTACTAAATACATTACTCGTCCGGCTGATTTTGACCTGCATTGATTTGCACAGTAACAAAAAACAAAACAACAGAACACCAGAAATGTTGTTGTGAGCTTGTTTTGGCCAGCGCTTTGGTTCATGCTGTCCAGTTGTTCAAAGCTTCACCTGCTGCAGGGGGCTGAGATGTGTGAGCAGTAGTTAAAACATTTCATTAAACAGAAGACGTATATTTCTACTTTTGGTTCCCAATGTGTCCTTTAGCCGGTACATTGTCATTCAAAAAAATAGATTAAATGTGCAGAACATCACGTTTCCCACTTCAAAGCAAGAAGTTGTAACACAGACAGGGTTCGATTTGTTGTTGTGATTATTGGGGTGCCAGCTGTCTGAAAGCTGCTTTTTTTAACTGAGCTTTATTCCTCTCAAATTTCACAAACACAATTATTTACATGTCTTCTATTTACTACTTCTACTACCTGACTGCTTTATCTTTTTATCACCCTGTCAGTCATTTTTGAAGTACTTTGAATTTTATTTGCCTGCATTAAGTGTGCTCCATAAAAACAGCTTGATTATTGACGTGGTTGCTGGTGGAAAACTGTTTCACTGTGTTGCACTTTAGGCCAATGCATTGAAGCTTTGGTTATCATTTCAGCAGGTAATTAAAGAAATCTCCAAGATCTTTGAACAAGTGAGGTCACTCGCGCTACTTACCCAAACATGGAGGAGGAAAAAACACCTAATAAGATACTAAAGGGATTTTCTTTAGGCAGCGCTCGGTTTGTTCAGTTTGAGCAAGTGGGAAGAAAACACAGTGAAGGGTTCTGAGGGAGGGAAAATGTCGGTTTCCGATTATCATGTGGTGATAAAAACATGAATATCGCATTTCATTCTTCCTCATAGACCCTCCTAAATCCTTCACACTTATCTTTAAACCCTTCTCCTGAGAGATAATCTGTCATTGTGCAAGAAATATGTGTGTGCAAACACCTATGGCAAGTACAGTAGGCCAAAGGTGAGAGAAATGTCTATAAACAGCGGAGATTAGTATAATAACCTGGCTGTTTGTCTTTGAGTCACACAAACACACACATAAATTACGTGTTACACAACTGTCTTGAAAAACCCTGAGATTTTTGTGAGAACAACTTCAGTTTTCAGGGCAACATTCATCAGGAGAAAGATTCTTGTGGCGTTTGACCGAGTCAAACATGTTCCATGACAGTTTGTCCATCATGTTTGTCTGTTCACAGTCAGCACAAATAACCACACAGGGAGACTGCATTGAATTTGATTTGAACGGACATGCAATCAGGCGTCTGGAGTACACAATGAAAACCGTAAAATGAGGAAGACTCTCGAATGTGTAATGGTTTGTTTTGTTGGAGCTGGATGCGTCGGACAGATGATGAGAGAAACGAGAAAGAGGGACTGAACTGTTAAGGTCAGGGATGATTCACTAGCATTAATGCTCGGCAATAATAAAACTCGATGTAGTCTATTAAAAGCGAGTTACCTGTAGAGTCCTGTAAATTAAGTAAGAGATGGATTCGCTTTTTCCTTCAGAAAGATTGCAAAGGTTCGAATGAGTCTGGCGGGATGGAGTGATGTTGGACACCTGAGTACCTTAAGATTGACAGAAGAATATTTCTGATGTATACCCTCTTTGAAACCGGTGATGATAAGAAAATCCACCGTCCAACCGGTATTGATCCCACTCAGGTCTGCTGGCAAACTCACCCTTTTGTTTTTCCTTTTTTCCCCTTCACTCTCTAATTTCCTTGTCTGTTCCTCGACCAGTTTTAACTGTAAATTAAGCCTTTTTGCTTAAATAATGAGACCCAGGCTGGTAATGGATTACTTTAGGATTTGCTCTGCAATTTGAACGCTCCAAATGCGCCACAGCAATGCATATAGAATGATAATTACTTTAGCAATTATCAGCTTCAAGTAAATCAAGCCATTCACTGCTCATGCAGTGTGAACGTCAACTACATATTGGTCCATTACGGCAAACAATAATTAGTGGTGTGGAAGGGTGGTAAGTGTTAGTGGTTGCAGAAGTGCCGCGATGTGTTGAATTTCTAACTATACAATTGTCACGTTATGGGAAAAGGTTTGTGTTCACGTCCTTTCATTCCCCCAAGGCGCAATCCGTTGTTGCTGAGGGTTAGTTGCACACAGTCATTTAAATGAGCAATGCAAATAACGCTAACAAGCTGTGACTGTGAGGCTCCGCGTTACCAGAATAATGTTTTCCTCCTCAGATAAGCCAGCTGCTGGCTCTGTCCGTGGTCCTGATGTGCTGCAGCACTGAGAGACAAAGGGCAGGGGAAAGCTTGACAAGCACTTCATGTCCTGCAAGGTGGCAGGATGACTACAGGACTCGATAATAATCAGTGGGCCTTATGTTTACTTAAGGAGGAGTTTTGAAGACAATCCAAACTTGTCTAGACTTGGGACTATTTTGGCGATTAGAAAAATTACTTGAGTGCTGTGAAAGTGAGAGGTTGGTGTTCTTTTCTTTTTTTTTTAGGCAGTGTCTGCCAGTAAGTGGCTACTTGTGGCTTTAGTCTTCTTGCCCTCATAAATTAATCTTACTCACTTCAATCTTGGGTTAATAATCCCTTTTCTCGTTTCATTTTTCGGTTTCCATCTCCCCTCTCTTCACAGCAGCCACTCTCTGGTCTGCAGAACCAGCCAGCCACCCTTGTTACCTTTACATTTTGCTCCATTGCTCTTAAACGTTCTGTTTCTCAGCTTGTGTCTAACTTGTTTTGTGGACCTTGCCTGTGATTGTAGGTTCACTCCGCGCCTGTTTATGTGCATCTGTCTACCTGCCTGGCTTTGAGTGAGGAGAGAGAAGAGGAAGATGGATGTTTGTAGAAAATGCACTCTATGAAATTACGAGAAACTTAGTGTGTCAGTGTTGTATGCAGTCCACTGGCATTTTTTTTTATCCCTGTATCTATTCAATAAAAACAGACAACTGGCTTTGCTGGCAGTCTTACTCAAGATAATTAAGTCATATACAAATTTGCCACACTTTGAAAATACACCTCACATTTCTATAAAGTCAGCCGACTGTATTCCCTCTGCTGATTGATGAATATCTCAGTTTAATTAACTGAATGGGAAAGCCTTCATTCATTTGACATGCACTTCCACCGGGCACTTACTGTCAAAGTCCTTATACTTCTCATTGCAAATGGTTTTATAGTTACACTTGATGGAAAAGGCTGTGTTCCCGTGGGAGCTCCCTAAAGAATTCAGGCAGCATGCAAAAAACTTCTGCTTGCAGCAGCAAATCCCTCTGGGCAAACCCGACACATACAATACAAAGCATATGAATAAATCAAGTGCGAACATGAGCTAAACGTGTTGGAGCAATTCACCATACTATAATTGGTGTCACTGAATGTTTGCAGTCAAGTATTATCTGATGTGTTATCAACTAATTGATGGTAGATGTAGCTAATTAGCTAGCTGATCAATAATGCATCCACGACTTCAGTGTTCTTTCGGGGCTGAAATGAGGCCCCATTTGTGTCTGACTTTATAAGTGAGTATCGGTGTTAGGAGTCGTGTGTTGTTTAGTAACCTATTGCTGTAACGCCACGACTTTGGGCAGTGACATCTCTGCAATGTACTCCGATGACATGGTGAAGCAGTTACAACTACTGTGTCAACATCATTTGTTGCTGCTGTTTTTTTCATGAACCATCTGTTGACGTGTCATGCTTTTACAGTATATGCAGCCTAAATCAACATTAGCTTTCCCTTAGAGTAGCTGTCTGCTTCTGTTTGTGTGCTGTGGTCAGCTGTGTTGTTCCTGCTACGTGTCACCATCATTACTGCCGCAGGGGAGGCTGTGTTTTCTCCTCCGCTTGTCGGTTGGTTGATTTGTCTGTCCGTCTGTTAACTGAATGTTGTCAAGCATTCTCAAAACGTGGATGAAATAGGTGATAGGTGGCACAAGGAATCGGTGATTTAAATTTGGTGCAGATCCAGTTATCTGGCGATTCAAAATAAGAATAATGATTAAAAAAAATGCCATTTCTGTTGTCATCTCGCGACAGGGTGCTTTTCAGTAAATCTTTCATGAATTCAGTGAATCAGAGGGCACATTGTTGCTACGTACTGTCTGCACATCATGTCATTTCAATGTTTCAAGCAGGCTTTCGCCAAGTGAAGAACAAGTACCACTCATGGTACTCTGCTTAAAAGTGGTGTATGCCTAAAATTGTATCTAATAAATTGTTATGGAGAAGCACTTGCAGTGGAAAATCACAGAAAGTATATCAACGTTAACAGACGTTGAAACATGTGAGCCACCGTCTATGTGAACTGAATGAGTCACCTACACAAGAGCAGGTTCCTACGGCTAATTTGTCACAGCTGCTACAAAATTAAGCATGTGCAAATTTTCAAGCAATCATCATTAGGAAATATAATCAAAAGTATCATTTATTTAAAAAAAAAAAAATTAAGTAGTTTCATTCTTCTATGAAAAAGTCCAAATTTCTATAGTTTTTTTATGTACTGGTAAGCGTTCACCATTTCAATAAAGAGTGTAAATTCTGGAGAGGTACAAGAACTTCACACATTTTCAGCAGCAAACGCCACAGGTAGCTTTTCTGCAGACATCGTGAACAATGAAAAATCAATCACAATTGTGTCACTTGCATCTAAATGAAATAGATCATAAATTTAACAGCCGTTTGCTTGCCAACAGGAGAAACGTCCAGGAGAGGAACAAAAAGCATCTAAACTGTAATAAAGTATAATAGTCTGAGACCCTTTCCCTGTACAGTGTTTTCACTTTGGGAAATCCAATTTCTAACCTAACCAAGTTGAGTTTTCTGCTTCAGTGGCGTGAACAGGCCTGGCCACTCACCTGCAGTGTAATTAAAGCAAAACAAACTCCATCAATCAGCTGCCATTACCACGAAGGGGAAGCAAAGGGGAGGCGGGGAAAAAGCAGAGAGGAAGCGGGAAAAACAGAAGCAGGAGAGATGCGGATCGACAGAATGTGAGTGCAGGTGGGCTGGGGGTGGGCTGAGTTGGGGTGGGGCGGGGGCCTCAATTGAGAGAAAAAGGACAGAAAAGGAAGTGAGCGAGAGGACGGAGAAAGATGGGCTTAGAAGGAGAGATACGGAGGATTGGGGGCAGGAGCCAGCGAGAAAGAAAACGAAACAATCTGGCCAAATCAGGTTTGGAGTGGAAGGTAGTGAGCAGAGTGATTACAGCAACTAGACTGACTCACCCAGAGAGAGGCCCCCAGGGAGCTGACTGGCTACACACACACACACACACACACACACACACACACACACAGAGCAAATGGTGCCCGTTCTGTATGCAATTCATACACAAACCCTGGTCACATACTCACAAAATCCAGAAAACACTTTATTATTGTCAAAAGCATTTTACATTTGTTGCAGCAGAGCTTCGTAGCTCCAGGCTTTATATAAGGGTGGAAACACGTGCATGCTGTCAGTAGACACACGCACATTTGTTCACCATTTGGACGAAACCTACTGCCACAATGTATGATGTAAAATTATAATAATTAAAGTTATATTTGCATTTAAATGCTATTTTAGCTCTCAAAAAGATTTAGATAAACTTATTGAGGCTCCTGGTTTTTTTGGTCCCCATCAGGCATCTTGAACCTCACCGGTGACGCGTGCTTGCAAGGTTCAAGTCGAACAGAGTGAAACATGTATCCGCACAAACACATCCACACAAACACCGAGAAATTATTGCTCAGTTTAGTGTGTGTTTGATTTTTTCTGGTTTCCCCTCGGTGCGTCTGCTGCGGATGTGATGGGGGGGCACGTCACTAACTCTGTCAGCGGTCCTAGCCTCTCTTCCTCTGAAGTGTCAAGCATCATCTGTGCTCAGGTGCTCCACACTTTATCTTCTCCCTCTCCTCAGCACCCTGCTGATAGATGCTATCTGCGCTGTTATTAGCCCTGTAGTAATAAAACAACACTTCTCTCGTCATGTTTCAGGCTGTCAGGCATTACTTCCCAGCTGTTGTTTTTTTTTCTTTTTTTTGTCAACAGTCGGCAATGACTGAAATTCATCGTCACTGCTTTAAGGTGAACGCAAGGTGTGTGTGTGTATATATATAGTATATTTTACAAGCCAACCCAGTAAATAAATTAAACATATTTGTACAAAAACAAAGACGTGAAAATAGACAAAAGAAACAATGATTCAAGACAAAATGAATAGGAAAACAAAATTACCACTTTCACCCTCAACAATAAACAAATATGCCAGACAGGAAATAAAAAATATACAATACTTTAACTCTTGTTTCAATGGAAACCTTTAATACAAAAATCACATCAAAAGATGAAGTAAAAAGCAGGAGCTTAGTGTGAGACCCTTTGAGAAAAACATACTTCGAAAAACTTGTGCATCTATCTTGAACTCTCTTGGACTCTACTGACCATTGCAGCAACAACTTGGTACTTGGAGTTAAAAACTGACTGAAAAGTATTGACCGCATAAGGGACATTTGTTATTCTTGAAAAAAGTTTTCAGAGCGATTTTTGAAAAACATTTTCAAAGTACTCTTGAGGTTCTGTCCAACAAAAATCAATTATCCTCCATCGTATTCAAGCGGAAGGAAAATCCAAATGTCAAAAGCTGAAAAAACTGCAAACTGTGTGGCTGGCTGAAACATAGTAAAGAGAACTTGATAAAGAAGTGTTTTCCTTTGGGAGAATGTGAGCATTTTTACCTCGCGTTTGCTCTTTTGGGCCTTTCACTGGGCCCAATGAGTAGGTAAATAAGTTGCCACCTCTCAGACTGGTGCTCAGTGTGTCAGAGGGGAGGGTGGGAAGATAGATGCTATGTTTGTGCCAGGAACAAGCCCGGCTCGTCAGGACACGAGGACAGTGACGGTAGCATCCCGGGCCCGGTGACAGTAAGCAGTGACAGTTTGCTGTAATGACCTGAGCTGCCGCGCTCTCGGCAGGGTGAGGCTTTGAGGAGGGAGCGGGCGGGCGGTCGGGTGGGGAGTGAAGGGTGGTGGCTGTGGGTGAGGCATACAGGGGGGACAGATGCCAGCTGAAACTGTGGGAGGGGAACGAGATTCTCTCCAGCCCTCGGGCAGCTAACACTCCAACTACATTACTGTCATATAGGAGTCCATTCTGGCCAAACATTGGCCCGTCACCCACTCTGACTCCCTGCTGTCTGTTCAGTCAGCCAGTGACAGCAGTTAAACAGCTTCTACTTGAGGCACTTTTCCAGACTTTAATGTGGCAACTTCTGTCTCAAACTTATACTGCCACGCAGCTCTAATACGTGTTTGAGTGTGTTTGTACAATTCTGGACCACTTTTCAAAAATGCCACCGACATATTTTTATTGATTGAGAACAAAGGAAAGAAAGATGAGCGGCATTTCCATACGACAATACATTAGAATGATGTATTTTTGCTTCGGGGCTTCTGGTGTTAGGTCTGCGGTGTCGCAGCGCCCGACACAGAGTGACAGGGAAACAAAGTGCGAGGAGGAGAGGAGAATGGCTGAACAAGAAAGGAGGACGTGGACCAAGAGAGCAGGAGAGAAACCAAGGAGAAAATGAGACAGAGAGAGAAAAAGAAAGAGAGGAATCAATGGCAGAGTGCCTGATAGATGCTGTCTATGGGGTCATTATTGGCCATTGTGTGTCTTTGGCATGGGATAGGAGAAAATGTGACAGATAATTAGGAGGTGGTGATTTAAAGGGAGGAAAGCAAGGCCTGGCTACGGGGGAACACAGTCGATAGACAGAACAAATAAGTCAATAGAATAAACAAAGCCAGCGTGCTCGGTGTACATATGCACCAGTAACTCAACAGCACAGCATGGGTAGTGTCCAACCTTGTGAGTCACCCCTGCATATGCATGCGCTACTTATGAGCTGAGAGCTGCTGGGATTACACATAATGAACCATTCCACCTGTGTGCACAAATGCTTTGCATTTATAACAAGCATTTGAATAGTTTTATGTATTCACAAGGTAACGCGGGGAGATTTTATTCGGTTTATAATACCAATGGAATCAGATCAGTGTATTGTGGCGGATATTTAAAGCTGCACACCTGATATGTTTATAGCCACTTCTTCCTCGGCCTTGGAACAAAACTTTTCCAATATTCAGCGTACACCAGCATGCATAGTGGAATAAATTTGTATACCAAAACAGAGTGCAAATATTATTGAGGCAGGAATGCTTGACTGCCTGTCATTTCAGATCAACCTCTTCCATATCTGGCTCGGTGCAGGTTTGGGATGTTTGTCTGTCTATCTGCTTATCTGTCTGTGTGACTGGGTGTCTGTTTGCCTCTGTGTCGGTCTGTCTTCCGCTCTATCCAGACAGACTTGGCACATTGCCTGCCCTCTGCCACATGATTAGCCTGGAAGCGGCTGGGGTGAAATTGATTTGAAGTGGCCTCAAAGCATATGAAAGATTGATGCTTCGCATCAACTGCAGCCACTTGAATAGTCCCTTCCCACCTCTCAAATGTCCCTCATGTCCCTGTTCTGCTCCATACATCCTGATTCGACCAGTGACAAACAGAGCTGCAAAAGCATGGCAGATTATGTGTTAAACATTGGACACGGAGTAATTGTGATCAGATGACACGTTTTATACCTTTTACACCTTTTTTTCTTTTAAGTGTCAGGTTGTGTCGTCGAATCTAATTGCAAACAAATGTTTGGTCATGCTTCTAAACATCAGCTTCAAAAATAACACAATGTAAGCATTCTTTCACAGGTGGCAGCAATCTGTCGATCCTCAAAGTGATTCTGTCTCGTGTGGTTATAGGTTGAGTTCTCATGTAACCTCTGACTATAAAACTGGGCTCTTTTCCTTAATTGTTTTATCTCAATATTTTAAGTTATCGTGTAAAAACAGTGGTGTTCCAGTCGTGGGTTATTTGATGTTTTTCACAATATCTGAGCAAATCAACTCGGTCACTGATTGGTTGAGCTGCATACACAGACCATTTTAAACTCTACCATTCCTATTCATTCAGTATGTGTGACCTGTGTGTTGCACATGTTATCATGTTAGCATTAGAAATCTTTAATTAGGTGATTCTTCCGACAGATTTCACACGGGAATAACGATGATAATGTCTCAACAATTTTGCTTCGAGCATATATTGAAAGCTAGAAGTTAGAATATGATTGGTTGTCTATTCAAGTAGTGTACAGTGCTTGTGATTATGTGCTCCAAAAATTTTCATACAGAAGAGCACAATCAGAACCAGGCAGAAACTCAATGCTGTAAAATCATACTGAGTGTGAGAGAGACATTTGTGTCCCACAGTCTTGAGAAATCAAGGCAATTGACTTGAATGATTTACATTTTCACTCCAGCCAGTATATAATGCAATTCATGGCATCTGTCCCCAAACTATTTTGTGTCTCTTCATGTAAATCTCCAGCGGGTCTAACAACTTGTAACTGAACTGTGTTTTTACGCCTTTCCTGTCATGACAGACACACACCAGAGGCATTATGTTCCCCATATGTCCCATGTTATCTCTGTCTTGTCAAGGCGATATCAACAGATCGCCTCCAGTTTGTTTTGTCTCTTTAATTTTGGCGCACAGTTCGCTCTCACTCAAACTTGAACTTTTCAACTTGCAGCACCTCAACTGTTTTGCGTCGCCTGCATTGAGCACAGGTCATATCCAACCAATTACGAATTATAGTCACAGTGAACGTTAGTATCATCTATGTGAATGTTTGTAATTATCAGTTACTACTTGGTTAGTTGGTTGAAACATGCAACTTTAAGCGGATGATTGGATATACAGTACAAGCAAATTACTAAATGTAGCAAGCAACAATTTCCATGCTGCCCATGTCATTTGCATCAAACATTTACCTGCACTTGTATACGTGTGTGTGTGTGTGTGTGTGTGTGTGTGTGTGTGTGTGTGTGTGTGTGTGTGTGTGTGTGTGTGTGTG
>JAUESE010000080.1:5235812-5251497 GCA_032274725.1 Malacoctenus triangulatus
ACACACAAAGCGGCCCCCCCCCCCCCCCCTCCAGTTCATGCAGACTACACTGTCATATAAGTTTCTCAGCTGGCTCAGTGTTGCACCCTGTTCCTCCCTGTTGCCGCACTTCTTCCCACTCATAAATAAATAGCTGATATTCTAGGGACCACTAATACCGACACACCGTCTCTGAATATCCCTGCTGTTCCACTCCAGTGCGCGTCCATGCTCCGATTACACAAGCAGCAGATTCACAATGAATCATAAGCCTGTCCGGCTTGTCGCCGAATGATCTCAGATTGATGCATCTTCCACAAAGGCAACATATTATCAATCAAATTTGTCTTTAATTTGTGCTTTCATGGAGATAACAAAGAGCGGCTGATCAGTGAAATGCGGCAACCCCCGCCCACCCCCCACCCCCCAACCACAAGCTGTTGAATGGTTCCTCAGAGCATAACGTGCTAATGATTTTTTTTTTCAGAGATGCTTTTACCATCATCTCTGAGGGCATCTTACATCTCATGACTATGAGACTCTATAGTAAGAGAAAAATCCACACAAAGGCCTCTAAATGGGCTCCTGTAATCCAGATGGACTCTGAAAAAGCAGAACTGAAGATTCGAACAACAAATCAACCATTGGATTAGACTGTTGTAATGTAATTGCAACAGGAAACCGGCGATTAGCATTTGGTTTTCAGTTTGATTAATTTGTTGGTAAAATGGCAAGACATTTCAAATTCGCACGGGCAACATTTCCGTGAATGTTGCTGAGTGACATGACAGCCGCGCTGCTAAAAGTGCTTACTGTAACGTGTGACAGCACAGTCGCTCCACTCTCACACAACGCGTTTTCAAAGACGGAAGCAGATTTAGAACTGTGCAAATGAATGTGGCGGCTGAGACATTTGGGCTGAGAAGCCACAACTTTCTATGTAAACTCAAAAAAAACCTGCCACCGACTGAATGATTTCTGTATGTTATCGATGAAAGTTCTATTGTGGCGTATTAAGATGTCCCCTTGAAACTGACCTTTGATCCTACGGTTCTTAAATGTCATTTTCATATAATTGTAAAAGACATTTTGCGTAAAACTTGACCTGTGAAACAAGTTTGAGTTATGGGCACAAAGAAATTTTGTGAGTTCACACTGGCATTGAACTTTGGCCCCTCTCAATGAAATGTATTAATTCATGATTAATTTCAAGTGATTAGTGGTGTAAACAGAAAGGAAATTATCTACCAGCATTCATAAGTAAGTTAATTTGACATCCACGTGGTGGCAACAAGGTAATAGTGATGAAGACGAGTCTTTGACCCTCAAAAGCTCTACATTTTCAGGGCTTAGTAAGAGCTTGTAGTACATTTGAGGATGTTTGTGGCACTTGTGAAATGTAGTGAACTGGATGTCTAATGAGCTCATCTGCATCAGAGGGAGGGAGCCAGGAGTGTGCCATGGTGAATTTCTCAGGACTTGGCTCGGAGCCGAGCTCCTGCTCAGATGTGACACATCTGGGCTTCGGTGGGAAAAGCTGACCGGTCTTGAGGCGTTACCTGGACAGTCTTGATGCCGCCACAGCGTTAGGTGTGAAAACTCAGCAAATGAAGAGAGAGCGTGTAATCCAACCAGCTTTGGCAGCATTTACTGAATACTTGAAGTCGCTGTAAGAATGTTGACTAGTCTTGAAACGATCCTTTCGAGCACCACCTGTGACATCTCAGCGTTGACCTTGCGAGGTTGCATAATGGCTGTGTGCGCTGACCACTGTTTATCTGGCTATTAACCAGCATCGGCCCACTGGGCATTGAGCTTCTGTGGCCCACAGGGCAGCAACAATCTGAAGACATGTGTGCTGCAGGGGATGGTTCAGTCCTCCTGGGGGCAAGAAGGCAAAAGCAAGCAAATGGGCTGGAGGACAGAACAGGAGACAGGGGACAAATTAAACAGCAGCAGAAGTTTAGAGGGGCGAGCAGAAAGGTCAGCGCACAAAAAGAATGGAAAAACACGGGTGATGTTTGGATGATGGAGAGCAAGACCTAATAAGAGGGAAGAGAGGGAAAAACTGTAAAAAGGTGCATGGGAATTACACCAGAAGCATAAAGTCCAACATAGGGTTGCACTCAAGGAAGAAGGGATATGAAAGGAGTGGAGGACAGGGATCAATTAGGGTAACTACTCTAGATGTTGGTAGAATTTGAAAGCAAACACCATTTCGTCGGCCTTCCTGCTTTTCTCTCTTTACAGTGTCCCTGCTCCCTCGTTCCTATTTCCTTTCCCGTTGCCGTTGTTGGCCCCCTTTCCTCCCCCCCGATCGCCTCTCTCCCTACTCTCTGGCAGAGTGCTCAGGGAACACAGTCCTCCTCTGTCACCCCCCCCCCCCCAACACCGCCCCACCCCCATCTTCTGCTTCACAGGTAATTAAATGGATTTCCTGTCTTGTAGTCGGCGAGAGAACATGACCCTGCACTCTGCCAGAGCGTGTCCAAAGGCACTCCAGGGCCGGCTCCCTGCACCATCTGCATCTCCGTGTCCGAGCAGAGCAGTGGCCCTAAACAAACACACGCCACCCTGGGGACTGTCAAGCCACAGGCTCCCCTACTAAACACACTCTGCAGATACAGTGAGCAGTAATGAACTATGGGGAAATAGAGCTGTAAATACCAAAGATGTAAGCGGGAGTAATACCAAATACCGCACAAAATTTAACAATATCTTGGATGAAGTCATTATGCAGGTCAGTGGAGCTAATGTCCCAAATTACAGTGAACGCAGTGCATTTTTCCCAGTGTTATTTCCTTTTAAGAGGACCAGGACAAGGAAAAATAAAATAAAAAAGTACAGTTTTAGTGAGAAAGTTTCTTTCATCACACTTTTTCAGTACCAGTGTGTGTGTTGTATTTATCATTTACTTTCAAAGGAAATTTAACCCCCTCAAAGTCCCTCTCAGTTGTTACATGAAGTTGTAACATGTAAGTTCTGTAACATTTTGGTCATAACAATTTGTCTTTGGTGGTTTCATATCCACTGGGTCCATTTTTTTATTGTTTTGGTTGTGTAAAAAGCAGATACTTTATTTCTATATCATGTCTTCTATATATATTTTTTTGCTTTTAAACAGTCATGGGGTCAAAATGATACCTACAGGCCATCATCTGTTCCAGTCCATCCTGACAACTACATGCGAATGAGCAGTGAGCGCTGCTTTATGTCAAACCTATTTGTAGTACGGAGGCTGATTCTTCTCGGGCTTGACTTGATTTTTTTATGCCAGTTTGTCGCTATCTCAAAAAAAGAAAAAAAATGGCTGAAGCTGATAAATGCAGCAGGCAGTCCACAGTATGAAAGCTGGTGGCTCCCAAGGGCAGCAACTTACTGTCCTACCCCACGCTGTGAGGAACTCACTCCATCAGCAGGGTCTGAGTGCACTTCAAATACAGGCCCAAAGATTATCGGCGTGGGAGCAGATCTCGCTTTTAACCTGCTCTACTTCAAGCATCTTGACACAAGACTTCATAGCTCTGTCACAAAGAAGAATTACACCTGACAGTCTGCTTACGGGCATGTGAAGATGTGTATGTGTGTGCAGCAGCCTGTCAAAAACCCTGGCATCAATGCAAAGGGCCCGAACTGTCTACTTGTGAGTTTTGCTGCTAATTTTACGGGGTGTTTGAGAGTCACTCGTGATGTACAGTGAAGGTTTGAAATCTTTGTTATTTTAAGCTGCAGATACTTACCCTGCCAGGCTGCTCACTCCCTGTCTGACAGCTTATTTTTTGCCCAAATGCAAGAACATGCTTACAGTTTGTAAGGTGTGTCCATTGTTACTCGGGCTTCTACACTATAAATTTTGGGCTTTCAAAAAAGTACCCTGAGCATAGCAAACCAAAGAGATGCCGTATTGAATAACGTAATGTGATTGACACCTGCTGTTATGCAACGTACCAGCTGTTAGCGTTGTTGAAGAGGTGCTGTCACTTTAAGAACAGCCCAAGACTAAAGGTCAAGAATAGGTACATTTCTCTCTCTCTCTCTCTCTCTCTCTCTCTCTCTCTCTCTCTCTCTCTCTCTCTCTCTCTCTCTCTCTCTCTCTCTCTGATATCTTGAGTTGTGTGTTTGGTCAATGCAGTTGACATGATGTAGTGAAAGGTTGTTTAGTATCGGATTTGTCTGTCTTGCAGTCGAGAAAGCAAAGACACAGTCCTCCACATGAGAAAGCAAAGACACAGTCCTCCACATGAGTCTGCACGTAGTCGGTCTGGTGAAGAAGACAGTGTCCCGACCAGAACAAACTTTGTCTTTACTTTGTTATCTCTAGAAGAAAGAACAAATTTATCTTCAGCTACAAAGGATCTAACATTCTTAAGTCTCACAAGATTTCCAGCAAGAACACAGTAGCGCTAGGAAAGGTCAGGACTGGTGTGGCTTGGACGTCAACCTAAATGTTTGTTGAAATACTACACAAATGGGGTCAGACCGGGGTCCTGGTTAGAGCGAGACTTGTTTTGCAAAGGTGTAAGATTTGTGCCCAAGGCCTTTCTGTACAGATTGTATGTTTTTTTTGTTTTTATTTATGGCTTTCTTCTTGGTACTGGGCCTAAACAGATACACATGAAGTAAATGGTGACTCTAAGTTCTCCCTTATTTTTTTGCTGCATTGGACCTGTCCAGGGTGAGCCCCACCAAAACCCCACCTTTAACCGGTCAGAGCTGGAATTGGCTCCAATTCCTGCCCCCATGACCCTTCAGGTGGTATTAACGATAAATGTTAACTGGTGTAGAGTGGTTATTGTGTGATGATGGCGCCTTAGTCTCAGTCCCTCTCAGCTGTGTGAGAGCTGCTCAGAGGAGGATGATGTAGGAGTGCTGCTGTAGTTTAATTCATCCTGTAACTAGTGCAATCTGAGAGTTTGTTGCAATACTTTTTGTTCACATGTTGAATAACTGGCAATGCATTTGACCTTGCTCGTTTATGTGATTGTTTTTACCATCAGTGTTTGTGGTTTGTTGGCTCAGAGAGGTGGTTCCTTCTGTTGTCTTTTCTGTACAGTCTAAATAATCTTCGGGAAGTCACTTCTCTTGGTATATTCTGTCAGCCACCAACATTTTCAGCTGGAACTAACTATAGATCATAGTACAGTTGTCAGCACTGAGTCCTGTTAGTGGACCATTCACAAGAAGAAGAGTACCTTAAAGTGATCGTTTTGACATATAAATCTTGTTTTTACACCTTGTTATCAGTTGAATAGACTTTTGAAAAATACCAGTTTTGTCTCTTTTTTGGGGGACGAATGACTCTCAATCCCAGCAATGTGGTGTTTATCTTATGACAAGCTCCTTCATTTTTACTGGATGCAAACAGGCCTTTACAACTGGAAAAAATAAAGAAACACATCCAAGCCACTTCTTCCTTAATTATTATCAAGAAAAAAAATCAACATTTAACATTTGTAGAAAAGAAAGGAATCTCTGGCTTTGTTCTTAAAATTTAGTTTTGCCTCTCGCGTTTTCATGAGAGAAGAGATGACCTGAACCTGAGTGTTTTCTGATTCAGCTGTTGAGTAAATGTAACAATCCCCCACAGATAAGGTCAAAGCGAGCGTACCAAGCTCGGGGCCATATTGCTCATGTGTGAGCAAAAGACCTCAGCACCTGTACGACCACCTGGGGGGCAGGCCGAAATGTGCCCACACGGTAGAGTCAGTGAATGCTAACCTCTCTGGACCCCGGCAAAGTAAAGGATCTCAGTCCTTAGTCAGGCACAATTAATGTTTAAAGTTCTACTGCACTGAGAAGAAGTGCAAAAGAGTGCAGGTTCTTATTTTGTTTCCAAGTACCCCAGATTTCATCTTCTAACAAAGAAAAACTAATAAGATACAAAAGGGAAGTGACTGTATGTTTTTTTTTGGGGTTTTTTTTTTACTTAGGTCTCAAATATCTGTCAATCCATCCAGATTTCCTAAATGTTCTAAGTCTTTAACTTTCACTTCATACAGAAATCCCACTTTATTCACCCATGTGTGTTCAGAAACCAATCTAAATATTCATTCGTGCTGTTATGTTATCATAATGGCCCGAGGCATCCTCAAACCTGATGACCGCTACACCAAAGCCCCCGTAAATGCCTCTCACATCACAAGATTGTAAACCCCTTAAGTGAGAAAAGATAGAATAAAAAACGGTCAATTTTGGGGTGATAGATGCTCTCCCTAATATTCCCGATGTACCAAAGTCCATCCTAAAGTCTGTTGGCGGGGAAATACTCACAGTCAGAACAGAAGGGGAACATGTCTTTGTATCTCCTGTGGTAGGAGAGAAACATCAAAGCGTGCTGCCAGTCACAGCATCGCCTCAGGTATATTTCTTTCACAAGCGTATAGCCCATAGTCTCTTCTCACCAGGAAGCAAGTCAACAAACTAACACAAACTTCACACCTCCTTTTAGTAGAAGTTTCTCCTCAAGTTATGTTAACATCACTTGCAACCTTTGCTTTCCTGATGGAGTCATGGTCCTGTTTTATAGGTTTTTGGAGCAGTTAGTTTGTCATTTCAGCTAATAACAGAAGAAATATCACCACCATGCCAGTGTGATGTTTACCCGTGTTTTTTCTGCACAGTCGTCATCGTGTAGGAAAGCAGAACTGGGGGGCCTCTACTGTTGAAACATTGTCCATAACAATGAGCCGTTTACAGGCACGAGAAAAATCTGATTATTATCTGATTTCTCAAGTTATTTGATTATTCAAGTGATCTCGTGAACGGTTAAATCGGATGTGCTTTATCAGACAGCTGCAGTTATCTGATATTGAGAAATTCTATCAACACAGCCAGAATCCTCTCCAATACTCTGATGTTTTTGCACACGCTCATCTGATTTATTTTGATCTTTTACTGTTGTGTGTGTGTGCGCGTGCGTGTGTGTGTGTGCGTGTGTGTGTGTGTGTAAAACATTGTAGAAAAAAATGCAAGTAGTGTAGTTCACAAACAGTAGAGATCACTAACAAAAACAGAAAATTCATCATAGCTTATAGCCTGTTGAGAAGAATTATTAACTCACATATTTGGAACTCAATGCTTGGAGTATAAGTAGTGAGTCTTAAGTCACTTCATCTGTATACTCTTTAAGCTGACCTGTCAATCTGATAATGGACTGGATCATTTCAACCCAGTTTTACTATCACAGTCCTTCACTCCATTTACACATGAATCCGGTGAGGACAGATGTCTGGATATTGCCAGCTGTATATGAAAAGAAAGCGCAGATCAATGGGCCCATTGAGGCATCAACAATTATTGCGTGGAAACAGTGTCCACAGTTGTTGTGTGGTTTGCCACACAGGAGAAAATAATCACAAAGCAACGCTGGTGTCCGTCCCAACAGGTCACAGCTCAAAGCACTGTCCGCCTGCAGTAAGCACCCCAGAGACTGGAGGTGGACTTGGCTATTTCCCTGGCCTAATGACCCTGCCATTAACAGGCAATTGAGATGAACCAATAGAAATCACAGCTCGCGCTCAGAATTCATTAACTGCGAGAGCGTGACGAGTCACAAGAAGCACACTGATGCGGAGCAGGGTAGCGCTGCTTGCCCCCCCACCCCCGCCACCACCACCACCACCATGACTGCTGAACATAAATCAGACAACGAGACATTGTCATTGAGACAGAGCACCCCTGGAGTCCCTCTACTAGTCAGGAAGGAGTATGCAAATGAGGACCTTGACCCAAATCAAATTCCAGAGCCCGTTTGTTAATTGCAAATTACAGACCCCGGCACCCCAATCAACGGCCCTTTAAAGGAATGATTTCAGACTCATTTTTGCAATCCTCAGAAAAATATGAAAGGGCAGGAAGGAAAATGCAAATGTCCCGGTTTTGTGATGCACACATCAGCGTGAATGGAGTGGAAACCGCAGCCAAAACATTGCCACTCAATTCAGATTGCCGGTGGACAAAGAGAATGCCATTACCAAGGACAGTGGAAGTGGTCATGCTGTAAATCTGACCATTATAAAGATGTAAAGATGTCTTTCCCAGCTGCCAGAATGCCCAGAACTGTCATCTCGTCCTCCTCCTCAGTTAGCCAGCAAATGAAAGCACCGCTTTGTGGAGCCAGTTGTCTTATTACCACATTAGAAGAGGCCAGAATGTGACAATCCTCCTCCAGCATTAATATAACATGACAGGCCAGGAGACACCAGTTTGTTAAATGCAAATCTCCCCAGTGTTCCTCCATGTCTCCATCATTGTTTTGTCAAGTGGCCCACAGGCCCTGAGACAGCAAATGAGTCCCGGTTCAGATTTTGTTTAGTATTTCTTCACACCTCAGCTGTTTTCTAACAGGCTGCAAATGTGGGAATACAATATTGCACAATTTACATATTCCCCATGAATGTCGAAAAAGTGACTTTTGTTTGTTTGCATTTGGGATGTGTGACTTGTCACCTCAGTGATTGTGACAGGTGCTTTGCTTTCATTATTTGTACTATCTGTAAAATCAGCAAAACAGCTTCTAGGTGCTTCATAATGCAACCAGGAAGAGGAAGAACTAATCGTGTCAAAGTGCCTGCGGCAACTGAACATTTCTGTATCATCCCGAGCAGAGAGCTGCACAGACCACAAGCAAACACACTCGCACCGACACTCCCACTCAGACACACACACAAGCATCCACTCCACACAACAAATGCCCCTCTTGCTTGTCTCTGACAAACCCGCGCACACACACACACAAACACATACATTGCTGAAAATCAGGCAGTTGGGAGCTGTGAATGAAGCGATATTGTAACCTCAACCTATATGGCACTTTCCCACTGTGGGTTCAGCCAATGAATTATCCCCTCCAATAAATCCTGTTTGGAGGATAATCCTTTTCCCATCTTCTGGACAGACACTTTCTGTAATGAAATGGCCCCAGGTCCTTCCCCCGTAACCCAGTCCCATCCTGGCCCTCTAACTCTGCCTGTCTCGGGGGGGAAGAAGGGCTTACAGTGTGGCTTCAACCCCACTCAACCTCTGCTCAGCTTCAATGGCTTTGTCACCTCCCACCTGCCCCCGCACCTAACCCATCTTCACGTCACTTCTTCCTTTCCTTGCTCCAGGTGCAACTTCATTTCCTCCAGAGCCCCCGCCGCAGTTCGTCCGCTGTCTGCTCTCACTCCTCCCGGCTTCTCCCCTCTTTCCGCATCCCTCCTTTCTCTCCCCATGTCTCGCTCTCCTCCTGTTCCGCAGGAAAGAGGGTGCCAAGCCAAGGCAATCTCTCCTCGTCTGATGATGTGAATCAAGGCAAACACCAGCAGAAAAGCCTCCACCACAGTAATGAGATGTCTTGCTGCGTCATATTTGCTGTATCCATTTTCTGAGAATCCTTTGCTCTTGTATTGTGTGTTTCCGGTCAGCGGGGCGGGGGAGGCTGTAGTTGGCGTTGTATAGCAGCGGGAAGGCAACCTAAGCCAGGGTGGAGCGGGAGGTGTAAATGACGTTGGTGGAGAGCCGAGAGGAAGCTCTCTGGGGCCTGAGATGGATGCAGGATGCAGTGCAGAACTCTGGGAAGACTAAGCCAGGGTTTTACCCAGTAATTGGGTTGGTTGGAGCAGCTGGCAAGTTGGGCATGAGAAGATTTGTAAACAATGCTGCAAGTTGGAGCACTGGTGGAAATATTCTCTCCCAAAGACAAAAACTTTCCATTCACTTTTTTCTCTGCTTTTTTTGATGGAATGCTGTGTAGCAAAAACATGCCACCTCCTTTCTCTGACTATGTCCTTGAGCCAGAGAAAATAGGGCACGAGTTGGTCTGAGTTGGACTTTGTTAAAAGAATGGAGAATGAAATTCATTGGGATTTAGGGCAATAACTGTGACCAGCATCGCCCTTAGGTTATACTAACAATGTTGTGCATAACACAGGGTCAGTTTATACGTCAGTCGCCAGATGTTGTTCTTGAGTCCACCACACAAAAGCGTGGAATTGTGCAACCATCCCATAACACAAATCCATTTTTTTCTTGCGTGTCAGTTTGTGTTTGTGCTCCGGTTTGGTCCCATCAGGTGGCCTAGGGACAGTCAAGGTGCATCGTTTGCCCAGGAACAAATCTGTGTTGTGCAGTCCAGTGCATTTTCCAGTACAGCTACTGTTGCATTAACTAAATACCTGAATTTATGGACTGTCAATCGTGGTCAAACATGGTTATTGTACATGTTGTCAATCAGAGCCATGATGGTGATGAAGTGGACTTGTTTTAAGCTTTGTCATCACCTGGCGATGCTGATTAAGCACAAATCATTTGCTTTGACTGAAACATGACACCTGTGTGGAGTTTGGTTTGACTAAAAGAAGCATGACAATATGTGAGCTGTCTCTAGTCATTAGCAAACTAAGCCATAAAGCCAACCAAGCTAAAACTCCATCTGACAGTTTAGTACCAGGACCACCCGAGTGAACCCTTCTCAGCAGAAGGGAGGGGAATACTCGTGCACTCGCATGGGGGAAATCTCATCCCACCAGCTGTGTGAACTTAGCTTATTCAGGAAAGACTGATAGAGAGAGAGAGAGAGACAAAAGTGTAAGGTACAAAAGTTGACTGCATTTTTGGGGGAAAGAGGCAATGAGAACGAAGTCGTGTTGTTTGGTAGTTTTCTTACGCGATATGACGGTAAAAAAGTTAAGAAAGTTTAAATCAACCTGGAAACGAATCGATTTATTAGCAGCTCATTTAAACCTGGCAGCAGTTTCCAAATGCTGGTGTCTGCTCCCGAGACTGCCGTTTCCCAACTCGAACCCTCTCAGTATCCTCCCTGGGTGTGACAGCCCCTCCTCCCTCCCCCACCTCCCCCTCGCCGTATCTCCTCCATGGACACCTGGCTGATACCGAGGCTAGGAGGCTGGAAGCTTCTCCCGCTATCATCATCTCTGTCTGCCAGGCATGTGCCACACCGCCAAGCCTGCTCTCTCTCTCTCTCTCTCGCTCTCTCTCGCTCTCTCTCGCTCTCTCTCGCTCTCTCTCTCTTTCTCTCTCTTTCTCTTCGCCCCTCTTTCTGTCTCAGTAACGCTGTGTGTGCAGTTAGAATAAGTATGGGCCTGCATATAATTTGTGGTAATCTTTGAGAATCCCGAGACACCCCAGCCCCGAGTACTTAGAGAAAGAAGGCCCACGAATGCAAGTACACACACACTGAGCTATTCTTATTGAGCGGAAAGAAAGTTAAAAGTGAAAAAAAAAGATGTATTTGTGTTTATCTGCACTTCTCCTTTGCTATAAAAGACGAAAAAAAATCCTGATCATGGTGAACAAATGCAGCGCTTGTCCAAACTTTTGCTTTCATCATGGATGTGAACCACCCTCGCTACATGTCTTCAGCTCCTCAGTGGTACATTTATATTCCCTCTCAAGACGTGTGCTGTCTTTGATCACATCACCTAGAACTCTGATTCCCCGCTCTGTTTAACCTATGTTCCCTGTTAATCACTGGGAGCCAAACTGTGCATCAATTGTTTGGGCTTTGATATCTATGTGCGAGCTGCACTCACCCCCCTCACCCCCCTCCCACCCCTCCCGCACTCAGTCCCCCTCACGGAGGAATGTTAATCTTTGAGATGCGCTAATGTTGCCAATTAATTGGCATCATTAGTGGAACGGTCGGCCCACGTTTGCAGGGAGACGTGATAAATGGGCAGGTGGAAGGGCGCATACATGTGAGGGTGAACCTGTGTTGTGTCGTCGGTTTCACGTGTTTACTGAATGTTTGACATTTCAGGAACAAACTTGTGTGATACTGAGATGTGCTCAGAAAATTCACATTTCTACATGTAGAGACAGTAAAGTTGAGGTGCACTGTGAAAAAAGTTTTGTGTGTGCGCGCAAGGTTGTTACTGCTTGTCTGGTATTCTAAAAGCTGATGTGCATGTGTGTATGTGAAGGTTATATCTTGCCCTTGGAGCAAGAACCGTCTGCAAAATAACAGAATCCATTTTATTCCTTTTATCAAATAATCATAGGTGCATTTCAGGGGAGAACACACACGTCTCTGTGTGCATCTTTCTCTGTTTATATGCACTTTTCCATTATGCTACCAATATCATACATGTCTCCCGCCTCTCATTTGTTACATATCATATAAGGAGCCCTCAGACTCGCATTACAGACCTCAGGCTCCAACTGAAGCGCAGCACTTCTGTATCAGAGGAGGACAACAAAGAAGCGGGGGGAGAACAATGAGAAATATACAGTAAATACGGTAATACAGCTTTTTGTCAAAAGCAGAATAGCAACACAATTGATGCCTTATTTGTGGACATCAATAATGCTTCACTCAATTCTTCATGATGCTTCTTCTGGGGTTAGAGGGGTGAGTGGTCGCTTGGGGGGGGTGGGGGGGTTGAAAAGGCACAAAAATCTATGCAATGCGCCTTTAAAGGGGGCGTTTGAAGATAGGGCCAATTCAATAAACAGGGGATTTGGAACAAAGGCTTAGGAGCCAGCATTTTAAAGGTCAGCAGAGTGGTCCTTAAAGACGGTGCTGTTAGTGGTTTTAGGGGGAAAGGGTGCGCAATACTTTGAGCCCTCTTTTAGTGGTCTGCAGTGAAGATGCTGTTTTCCAAAGCATGTGACTATTCTTGTGTGCTGCATTATTTCAGGGGTTTGCACACACACTGTTATTTGTTTATTGTTGTATATCAGAGTGCATAAATACATCCCGGTACATACGTATAACTGCGGGCCTCCAAAACCCCTTTGTCCTCGGGAGCTTCTCTGAATTGATTTGTGATCTCTTTTGCCCACAGCATTGAGACATTACTGTATGACTCCTCATGATTTCCACTCATTGCACTGGGTAGTTTTTCCCCTCACAAGTATTTGCAATTTTTCACCACCGTTATTTCTACAATTTTTTGTTTAGAATGGGCAGCTGGACTTGAATTTTTCTCAAGGTTTAAAAACAATCATCAATCAACATAGTAAATATTTACCATCAACTTTACGGTAATAGTAACCTAAGCAATTGAAATGAAGTAACAACAAAACTGTTTGGTTTTTTTTCTACAGTATAGATGTGTTAGTGAAGAAAGGTTTCTATCTCTCACTGCTTTCGGCTCAGACGACGCAGAAACCCGTTCTTTTTGACAAGACAATTTTTCTAATAAACGGTGGTTAATGCTCAAGTCCTGGAGTGTTTCATTTGAATAAATATCAGTTTGAGTCACGATCTTTTCGCAGAATGAGGTAACACAACAGTGATTGAACTAGTGGCCCAGTGATGAAAGCGTCATTACGGAGCGAATGAGCTGGCTGACGTGCTGAAGCCTGCGCAACAGGTGCGCTCTTCAGCTCACTTGTGTGTGAAGTGGCAGCTCATTCACACTGTTTGGGTCTGTGAAGCCCTGAAACGCAGCTGCAGTCGCCGCTGACCACCAAGTTTGTTTTTGGCAACAGGGAAACAACATCCAAGTTTCAACAGCGAACCTGCGCGAACATGTTGGAATGCTCAAATTAATTAGGGAGGGATTTCATTAAATGAGATTGGAATGTGCAGTTGAGTTGTGTTGGGTCGTCGAGCTTCCCTGTTGATTTTCCTCCACATCAATGATTTAACTAATTAATTTTATCTATTAATATTTATGCATGGGGAAAATTATTCATTAATGAAACGTCAGAATTGAATAGATATCTTTCCTCTGTTTCATCTTGACGTGGGGCTGTTTTGACAGCCCTCCTCCCTTCTGGAGATCTTAGAAGAGCACGAACAGACTGCTTATGAATATTGACATTTCTCCAGTCCGGGAATAAAAAAAAGAGCAATTTGTGTTGAATTATTTCGGTATATCAAGTATGTATAGGTCTGAATTGATTAAACAAACCTTAAAGATTGATTGTCTTCAGAGCGCATAGATTTTGGCAAACATCACTTTCCTGTCCTGGGCCACATTTCTTCCACTTTTAGCATCTTTTCAGCAAACTGTCTGCTGAATGCTGATTACAGTCGGACGGGACGGACGGTTTTGTGCTTCTCTCATCTAAATTCGACAATATTCTCAGAAGTTTGCTCTTATTTAAGCCTTTCTCTCTCAGCACCTGTGTGTTTCACAGGGACCCGTGCGATATCCTTCCAATAGCCTCACAAACATGCCTTTTGATCCAGTTTTGTGTCTCATCACAGTACGAGATGAGGGCATGTTGTAATTAATCTCTCCTCCTATCTGACTGTTGGATCTTCCCTTGCTAATGTTGTCCTGCTGGCCTGATCTGGGGAACATTAGTTGTTTTGTTTTGAAATGTGTCAAGCATGAAGAAACCATTAACAATAAAGCCCCACTGGCTGCCCTGCGGCACTCTGTTGCACATTTCCGCTTTATCTATGTGATCTTTTCTCTTTTGTGTGTTTTTTTTTTTAATATCGTCTTCCCAAGGACAACTTCCTTTTGATATACACTTCTAAGCCCGGCAGAGGCTCCTCTGTAGGGACGTCAGGTAATGCTGTGGCCTTTGTCATGATTTGAAAGCCATTGACAGCAACAGGACGCTGCACTGCTGGAAAGTCCTGTAGATAAATACTATTATTCTTCCAACAGTAGAATCCATTTCCAAATGTCCCGAATTAATAACATTCTGCGTCGCCGTAGCCCTGTATAGGCAAACCACAGAAATTACAATGTTACTAAATCATCATGTGGCAATTGCTGCTGTAATGTGACACGACTTTTTTTTTCCTTTTATTAAACATGTAATCAGAGATTAGGCTCGGCAATAATACCCTACTTTCCTTATGAGATTCATGTGCCTGTGTGTGCTTCTGTGTGCATGCGCCTTCTTTGTTTTTCACACTACTAATGAGTTGACCTCAGCCCCACACAGCCTGAGAAAAAAAACTATCTTTAAAGCACTAAGCACGGCTTATTATTTAAGTGTCACCACCGCTGTCCAGGGTATCAGTGGGGTACGTTTGTGAGGGCTTTTTTTTTATTCATCTTTCTGCTGCCCCAGTGCTGAGTCTGCAGGCCATTAGTTCTGTAGATGCACACAGGGACCGACTGTGGAGTCGGCGAGGTACAGTCGGACTCGGACGGCACAATATCTCACTCTCTAAAGAATATTACTTAACGTGGGCTGAAAGAGGAGCTAATAATGAGAGACCATCCAGTCGTGGAGGCAGGAGCTATACTGCTGCGTGAGGATTATTCTCATCCAGGAAAGCAGAGGAAAAGAATAACCCCGTATTGCTCTGGTTAGATCTATTTCAGGGGGTTGAGAGGTAAAGAACAAAAGCTCCGGGGCAAGGTCATCATTTCTGTCCACATGGCACCCACAGAGTATATCTGTGTAATGGTCTCAGCTGGCAACTGGTGGTGCGTCTTCCCCGCGTGGTGTGTGTGTGTATATGAGAGGGCTGAGCAAGTGCACGTGTAAGACAGCAAAGGAGAAAGAAAGAGAGGGAGTCTTGGAGTCATTTATAACGTGGCAGCCATGCTCCTTCCATCTCCCGGGGTGTGTGGCTCCTCGGCGGTGTGTGTAGCCTTGAGGGAAACACCAGACAAGGACAGAGCTAGGGTTGCTGCTGACGCTTTGGCAGGGGAGATACATCTTGTAACACAGCATGCTAAATGACAAAATGATATCTCATCAGAGGGCCACCCCGTGTGTGTGTGTGTGTGTGTGTGTGTGTGTGTGTGTGTGTGTGTGTGTGTGTGTGTGTGTGTGTGTGTGTGTG
>JAUESE010000080.1:5259989-5291343 GCA_032274725.1 Malacoctenus triangulatus
TCTCTCTCTCTCTCTCTCTCTCTCTCTCTCTCTCTCTCTCTCTCTCTCTCTCTCGCTCTCTCTCTCTCTCTCTCTCTTCAGACACTCTCTCTGCCTCTCCTGGCACCTGATGTCAGTGCGAGGTGCCATGCAGGCGGTGATGACCTGGTCAATAATCAGTAATAAAGATGGTGTGCTGAGCATGATTGTGGAATGATTGGTCTGTCGATAGGATATTGAGCAGACACACCGAGGGCCAGACAGATGCACATTTTGGAAGCAGCTGAAAGGCTGCGCGACATGGTTGGAAATGTGGCAGTTACATTAAGACAATAAAAACAGTGAAACAGTGCAGGATCGGCGTTGTTCGACAAGAGCTTCCAGCACATCGCTTAAAAGCCACCAGAGCACATTTGCACAGTGATGTAAAGCAGTATAACTCCACTCAGTGACAATCCCATCAAACGCACTGAGACCCCGCTGACCCCTGATATCACAGTAATATTCGTCAATCACGTGTCGAGTTAAATGAGCTTTTCAGCTGTTTGGTTTGTTTACGGCGGTCCGAGCTTGCATGATGGACAGTCACATTGGGAGGAATGTCATGCCATCCATCTCCGTCTTGTGAAGAGAAATCATCTGAAACTTTCCATGTTCACAGTCGTACTGATGAGCCATCGAAACTGTGACCGATGGAATTCAAATCAGGCTGTTAACCCTCGTCTTCCATAGCGGGTCTCCAGGCGCAGGCGGAGATCCCAGCTTACACTGGGTGAAGACAGGGTGCCAGTCAATCACAGGATGAACTCAAAGACACACAGGCATATACACACCCCAACTACAGGACAGTTTAGACTCACCAATTCACCACAGCATTCAGGAGAAACTCTGGTACATGCAATGAGAACATGAAACTCTGCACAGAAAGGCTCCAGTCAGGTATGAAGCCTTGAGGAAATGACTGGTCAGAGGAATATGCCTGAATAATGATCCTCTGTTTTCATTTAGATTCCTGCTTTTGTAGCTTTGTGCGTGTTTGTGTGTGCCTCTGATGCATGTTTTCGCAAATGCAAGCTCCCTTTAGAGCAATTCTATTTGTCTTTTGAATGAAACACAAAATCCAAAGTCTTTATCAACTGAAGTTAAAAGTGAGTCCTTGACTTGAGTTTGTTGTGTTCAAATGATGGTTGTATCACTCAGAACAAAACCACATCTGGTTGGCAAGGACTGTTTTCATCAAGTTACACACAAGCAGGAGTGAATCAAGTGAAATCTCACCAAAAAATCAGACAGTACAATACTTGGGTCTGGCAAGATTATACTAGACATGCTTACTTTTTGATTGCATTATGACTGACGTATTTTCAACTGATTTTCTGAGAAGAAGCTTGTAACTTTACAGTTACTTATACATCACTGTAATTAAGTACAACATTTTTATGGATTTGTGTTTTAATCACTGTCAAATTATCGTATAAAATGACATGTTGCTGATGTTTTTGGGACAAAATTCAAGATTTTTTTGTGTGGAAATTTAGTCAGCATCTATCGTGACACACTTGCCGTTGCTGCGGAGGTTACTGTTTCGACATGTCACACCCAGAATTTGTTAGTTTTTTTCTGATGTGGCTGGATTTTGCAGGAAGATATGATGTGTTTCAATTTCTTTATGAATTTTTCCTGCCTATTTTAACATTAAAGGACAGAAAAAACCCTCCTCGATTGTATCGGAGCATTGCCAGATCCCCACATCAGACCACTCCATTCACATGAGACAGACAAAGCTGGGGCTGTGAGGGATGTGGGCACTGTTAATGGCACTTAGATGGGCCACAGGGTTGCAAATTTTCCCCACTGCACTCCGTATTCCCCAGAGGAAATTGAACATTGTCATGGATGGATTAGCTCTGTAATGGTGAGACACATAGCTGGAGCAGAGGAGACCAGCTAAAAAACGTTGAGCAAATGAGGGAAGGGGGGGGGGGGTATGAAATTCATTTCATACCTCTTCAGGCACACTCACTTGAGGAGTGCCTCTCTGCAAATGCTAAGCCAATACAGGAGCAAGTTTCAAGCAGTTCTCAGGCCACACAATGAAGCCTAAAGTTAGGCTCCACTGCTTTTACTGACCTCACGTCACACACTGATTGAAATGATTGCAACACAGAAACACCTGGAAAAAATATAAGCAAAGCTTATTTATTGTACTTGTCACACTTAAAAGATAACATGTGGACATTGTTTTCAGAACAGCTGTAAATACTCTGTCTTGTTTCCTGCCTTTTTAGTCTCCATTGAAAGTAAAGACAGTGTAGTTTAAGCGTACTATAGCTCACCTTTTCTGTTCCACTGGCTCCTCAATATGCACAAGATGTGAACAAAACATCAAACCTAATTGGTATTAGGACGCTGTCGTAGCATGTAAGCTGTAGTTTGTGACCATATGGAGGAATGAAAAAAAAAACACAGTGCAAGAGCTTGCAATTCTTATGAGACGAAAGAAGCAACACTCAGTTTATTTCTGGCTCCAGTAAAAAACTCTTCAGCACTATTTTCTGAGCTTTCTCTGAAACCTTTATTGGACCAATTTTGATCAGAGGAAATGTGTGAAAATGTTGTTTTTTTATTAGAAACAGATGTGGTGCTGCTATCAATAATTCTGTACAATATGTTCGCCACAGTGCACTTTCTGGAAACCACTTGAATCCAATGTATTTACAGCTGATAATTATCAGAACATATGTGCCAGAGTTACAGTTTTATCCTCGCGCTCTAAGTTGTCCTTTGAACAAATGCTGTTTGGGTTTCCCTGATAAATATAATAAGATTGATTGATTGATTTTATGAATGGATGATTTGAAAGTGAGTGAGAAACCAATGACAGATTTCAGGATACAGAAACGTCAAGTGTGTAAAGACAAGAGACAAACATTTATGTTGAATCTCCACAAAAATTTGAGAAAAAGAGATACACTGAAGTTAATGTGTGTTTGTTTGGACTAACAACATGTCAGTTTGAGCAACGTGCCTCTCCTCAGTTTACTACATCCTCGAGCCACATTCAGGACCACGCACCCGTCACCACACTCAAACCACCAGAATAAAAGCAAACACTACAATGTGATGTGCCACCTGAAAACTTTGCACTGCATTCAAAATCTGCCCACAACACAACAGCCTCTTTTCCGGCAGCAATGTTCTCTCAGACAGGCTGTGTTTGTGCTGCCGTCTGACTTCACTACAAATTAAAGCACGCATTACCAAAGATGTTTGTTTGGCCGGACAAAAAAGGGTGCAGCTGTCTTTGAATGGCTCCTAGAATAAGTGCAAAAGAAGCAGCAGTAAAACTACAGATTCGCTCAGAGTTTAGGATCCCTGAAAGTTCCTAATTAGACACAAAACAATCCTTTCTTCTCTGTTTTGCAACAATCACGTTTCCACTGGCAAACATTCGAATTTTACAGTTCTGAAAAATAAAGATTCAAAATGTAGACTTAACTTCCAGCCAGATATGTCTCAGTCATTTAATAAGACGCATTAAAATGGAGCAAAACAATAAAAGGCGATATCAGATTTTGCTGACTCAGCACCACATTAGTGGTGTGACAGTCACACTTTAGGAAACAGGTTGTCTTGAAAACTTTGGAAACAGATGCACGCTCACAAGGTAAAATGACTGCCAACATTTGAAACCTTTGAGTGTAGTTTAGTTTATCTCACGCATCTTTAAAAAAAAGAAGGAAAAAGGAGGAAGTTATGTTGATAATCTGCAATAAAAAAACAGAAATGTTTGAGAAGCTGCCAAACAATAGCTTTAGATGGCAACAGTAAATAATAGTGCATCACATAAGTGAACACATTAAACACAGAGTAATTAAATGCTGCTAATGATTTTTTTTTTTTTTTTTTCCTTTTGAGGGATCGAATGATCCCAACACTCATCATATGACTTGTCCAACGGGCAGCACTAATGTATAGTGTGCTGGAACTGTAGTAAATAGGAAAGCCCAGCGAGTGGTGGTCTCATTTCGTTTTGTGTTTCTCGTCCCCAAGCGTCCAGAATGACAGCTTCAGTTCTGAACTTTGTTTACTTGCTTTGTGGAGTTGCCGGTTCATGCGTGTGTGTATGAGATACAAACATAATTGGAATTGGCAAACCTGGGAATGTAACAGACAGTAGGTGCCAAAAGTTGTACTTTTTCTGTCTTGCCACTATCTAATTCATTTACCGCAGTGTCTGGTTTTCTGGCAGGGTGGTCAGAGATAATGTTAATCTTGGTCAGCAGCAGTGGGGAAGTCATGCAGTTCCACACAACACAACGGATTGGGACGATAACACAAATACAGTCAGAGGCAGACACGCGGGACTTATCTCCACGCTGGAAAGTTCGCGAGTGGCCATGTGTGACAGCACAATTCTTGAGTTCCTCTGTTATGTTGATTTTATTGCATATTATAATCTGATGCCGAATAATGTCAGAGCACAAATACGACGAATCCCGGCAAGCTTTTGTATCGCCACGTGTTGTGGAGGGAGCTGCTCTTCTGTCCATAATTTATACGACAGAGCCTCAAAGAGTAAATGAAGGACAAACACGGGCGAGGACGAGCTCACAGGTGACGGCCGCTGAAGACCGCGGCCGAATCAATAACCTCTCTCTTTTTCAAGTTGTGCACCGGGATCATTCAAGTTTCTAATTGACAACTCATCAGACTCCCTGCTATTATGACTTCATTATATCTGCAGAGATAAAAATTAATGAGAAGCAGAGGCACTGGATGGATATGCCAAACTTAGCATTCATTTACATTAAAGAGAGAAACTCTCACTTGGCCGGAAGCATATCTGTAATGACTTTAATCTACGAGAACTTCTAATTTAATGCCGTAGTTCATTCATTGTTATTATTCTTTATGACCTTGTGTATTTATTACTGGAAGCCTCCTTCTTCATGGTGAAGAGCCCTCGTTACACACATTTATTCCCAATATTTACTTTTTCCTAACCCCCTTCTTCCTGTAATTCCTTGACCCTTTTTTTTCCATGGCAGCCTTCCCACCTCCTCTCCTCCTCTCCTCCTCTCTCTCCTTCCCCTCCGACAGGGATAGGTTTCATTACTGTAGTCAATCTGGACCCAGTGGACAGCTCCTCTGCAGCACTGTGCACCTCAATATAATCCTTTTAATTAAAGGCCTGCCCCCCCACCGCCGCTGCCCTGCTCCCGCCTCTGCCCTTTTCTCACATGGCGCCAGCCTTTTGTTCACCCAGGCACTCACCCACTCGCTTCATGTCAAGCCACGCTCTTGCCATTTCAAAAGAGGAGACGTCACCTTTGTCTCTAACCCTTTCATGTGGCTTTAATCTCTGCCGCAATATTGCAGAGAGTGTTTTGTGTGCGAGCGTGCGTGCGTCCGTGTGTGTGTGTGTGTCGGTGTCGGTGTGTGTCTATGTCCACGTCGGTGTGTGTCAGAGTGACTGGTGCTGTCTGTGTGTGAGGTTCATCCAGCTTAGGGCTCATCAGGGTTAAATCAGCCTTTAAAAGAGTTTGATTGCCTGTGATTGGGTGCTGATAAGAGGCCAAAGGGCGGGGTGGCATTTAGGCTGAACTGTGCTGTAGATTCTCTCTATTGATTTGCCATTATAAAAGGCCTTCCCACCTGTTATTCTTCTCGGCGGCCCTTTGAATAGAAGGCTTCATTTTCAATGACGTTGATCAAAGTCCGTGGCTCGTGAATTTGTTCTTTCCTCTGGGTCACTCTGCTGCAATGTCTCTCGTAGCAAAGTCTAACAGTGATGAAATAAGGAGCAGCGTTGTTGCTTTTTCCAACTCTCCACTGATGGAACATTGTTTTCTTTCTTTCTTCGCCAGTGAAAATATGGTCGCCGGCTTCAATCTCAGACATGATACATTTCTCTACAGATAGTTTTGCCTCCTCCTCACCTCTGAAAACAGATTAACTTCAGTCAAGCTAGCTAAACATGACACCAGTGACATAAACCTAAAAGGCTCAATACCCAAGAGTATTTACTATCACCAGCCATAATGCTCTTTCCACCTCTCTGCATCTGTTTCTCCATTTCACAGCTATCAAAGGAGCTTTATCCCGCCGCCGCCTCCCCAACCCCCACAACACCCGGCTCGGTGCTTGTCTTCTCACATTCCCCCAATGACTCCCTGATTGATAAGAAAAAAACTCCTCTGCCCTCCCTCCACCCATCTTGCCCTTGACCCGTCTCCATGCACTATTCATTGGGGTTTTTAAAAGTCACATTGGGCCGGCTTGGATTGTCCGCCGTTTGAAGCGGGGGGCGTTATCAATCTCTCTGCAGAGGATCTCTCTACACCCCGGCCCCCGACCCCTAGGGTTTTATGCATGCGTGCCGGTTTGCGAGAGTGAGTGCACCCTGTCCCAAGCAGACAGGGCATTTATTCACTCAACTCTCAAAGTCTGTCGGTGGTTGGCGGCCATAGCTATAACCGTCTCGGCCTCGGTCTGTCTCCCACTCTCTCTATCCCTCTCTCTCTTCCTCCTCCCCCCCACTCGCTCTCTCTTGCACTCTCTGTCCCATCTTTCAGGCTGGGATGTTAGCATGCGCAACAAGCAGCCAAGGCTTTGGCCCTTTGACAGGCAGACTGTGGGGAATAAGACGAGTGAGAAGAGAAGGAGACAAAGGAGAAAGAGGAGCAAGTCAGAGTGGTGCCCTCGAAGGGTCAACTCGGCTGCTGCGTGCTGCCTCATTGAGAATCGTGCGGCGTCGGGCCTAATGACCATGCATGGATTAACGGTGGAGGTCCGAGTAGCTCTACAGAGAGGACACTGTCTGTGAAGAGTGGGGGAGTCAAGTTTGGGAGTGTTTGTGGGAGGCACAGAAAAAACAAACTAAATGAGAACGGTGTGGCAAAAGCAGGAACCACAACATTGTGCATGTGTGTTGACCTTCTGTGTCTCTCACAAATCATGCAAGCCTTCCGTCGGTGTTGTCTCTCATTGTGTTGTGATCGATTGAGGGAGACAACTGGTTATTCACGAGCACCACCGCAGGTCAATACGGTTCTCCCCTATCTGCCTTCAATGGGAGACTGTTTTATTCTCTCATTAAATGGGATTCGACACTGCCGTCCCATTCACATTTAGCCGTATCTCTCCATGACAACCAATTAATGCATGTTCAGACGCCCTCAGGAAATGCCCCCTACAGTAACCCAAACAAAGGATACGCAGGCATTCAGCTAAACACTGGGCTGCTGTTTGGTGTGTGTGTGTGTGTGTGTGCGTGTGTGCACGGCCCCTCGCCATAAAGGGTTAACTTCCTTTGGCCACATTTTCATTTCCTGTAGTGGGCTGTTCATATTGGTTGGAGGTGTTTATGTGGAACTCTCTTTCTCTGTTTATTACACTGCCAATGACAGATCAGGCTCTCTGACCCCTCTGGCTAGCTTTAAATAAAAGGAGTTTATTCCAAGGCAGCGGCCCCACTGTAGACCGCTGACATGAAAGCGCCTGAAGAGTGCCAGGAAAGCAAAAGGCCAGTTAAAGGGAAATTATATTCCTAAACAAGGTTTGACAATAAACGCATGAGTGGGACAGATAAACAAAAGGTACTGTACCTCTTCTTATTGCTTTTCACCTGAGTGTATGAAAAGGCACAGGGGATTTGGTGTGCTCACTGTGCCATGTTTACTGGTCCCACCTTTGGCTTCCCTCTGTCACATATGACTAATTCAGATACGGTGTCACGTCTGATTGTACATGCAGCAGTAATTAGAAGTGGAATCTACCTCACTTCTTCGTATGTATTTAGATGACCAAATTTACAAGAGGAACACCGACATGATTTGAGAAACAACATTCACAAGTTCAAAATAAGTGTCAATTCCCCACCTCTACCCCCACCCACCTCCGGCCCCTACACAGCTCCCACTCAATACACTTTGAACCACAACCAATTCTGTAACCTATCAATGTTGTATGTTGTAGAGAAGTGTTTCTTTTTTAACTTTTTTTGTACATGTCAGTGCCAGCTTCTTATTTATTAGAAGATGCGAAAAAAAAAGACGTTTATATCCAATTTGTATCAAACAGATGAGGAGCAGTACCCAGAGTTTCTGTAGAAGTCTCACTCATTTGTTATGAAAAATACCAGAGACCTAATGTACAACTATTCTGTGTGTATTAATCAAAAACTTCCAAATTAGCCATAATTTTGCAGGAACTCATGAGTGGATATGGCCATTGGTCATGCCCCTAACAATGTCTATTTAATGGATCTGATTCAAATTACAGTAACAGCAGCAAATTGCCCAAGGAGAATGCAAGATGGAAAAAACTGATGCATTAAATGACCCAAGAAGTATAAACACTGGTATTTTTTTCCTTTTATTAACATATGTAAGATTTATTAGATTGTGGACGGAAATAACCCCAAAGCAAAAACACACAGTGGAGTCTTATATCTTGTGAAAATAGAGGATGACATGTCGGAAGGGTTTTTTCGAACTCTGAGATTTTTTTGTGTGTCATTACAGGCAGCCATTAGGTCAGGCACTACTGAGCATGCTCGAAGCTGGCCGGCAGTCCATTGGGGGGCGTTGTTATCTCTTCACAGAGTCGTTTCACTCTCCGTGTTCCCCCCAAAGAGTCAATGTTGCGGCACATCAGAAAGAGCCCTCGCCTCATTAAGCCATTGATATTCTGTGATGCTGGCGCCCTGCTGAACACCATATATAGGGACAGCAGTGCCAGGAGAAGGACACAGTGTGTGTTTTATGGAGGGACTCCACTAATACGGAGGAAAATGACACTGCCGTGCGGATATGGGTGCTGTGTAGTATACGAATAGGTGTGTACTTGAGCGATTAGTGTGTTTCGTGGAGATGGTGTGAGAGAGAGACGCGTGTGTGTTTGGAGGGGGAGGATTCAGTTTCGCAGCCGCAGCCTGGGGCAAACCCACTGTTATAAATACAGCATTCTAATGGTGACTTTATGATGTTGCCTGTGTGAGACTATGGCCCCCAGGGGACCACTTCCCCACAGCCCTTCGCCTCCCTCATCTCCTCTCCCCCCCCTTCCACCCTTTTTTCTTTTCCCCTACTATATTCTCCCGTTTCCCCTCATTCAGAATTTACAGCCTGACTGGGTTGGACGGGAGCTGTAAATTCTCCCCTCTCTCCCCCCTCTGCTGAATTATTTATCTGCAGGCCCTGTGACACAAGCAGCAGATGAGGATCCTGGTTAAGGAGATAAAAGGTGGAAAAAGTTGGGGACTAATTGACAATGATGGTGGGGTAATGGAGAAATGTTCAAAGCATGCTGGGGTGGGGCGTTTTTACTCCATGCAGAACCAGACAATAGTTTTCTTTTAGTAAATGAGAGCGGACTCGCCACTCGCCTCTGCGTGTGAGTGTTTGTATGTGTGCGAAACAAGATTACCGGCTGAATGCTATCAGTATTGGGGGGGCTTAAGACATCTTGAGCTATGTGTGAGTCAGTGGCAATGTCAATGAGTCGTTTGTTTCATTTTCCATCTTTAAACAGAACGCAGTCCTGAGAACAGTGGGGGGAGAAAAGTCTTTAATTAAATCATCCAAGCTTCCAGCGGCACACTGATCTCACTGTGCAGCGTCTCTATCTTGCCTTTGTTTTCCCTCTACTGATGCAACCACTTCCTATATATTGCACTGTTCAAATGATAAATGGTGATAAGAGTGGGCCATTAATACACTGCACTGCAAAAGTCAAAGGGGACGGGACAGAAAAGTGTATGTGATGTTCTGCTCTCCCCCCTTTTGCTCCTCCACTTCTAATAGCACTGCAGCTTCGACAAGGGTGGCCTGATTTCTCACCCGTCCGTACACTGTATTAAGCAATGACATGGCTTGATCGTGCTGACCTCAGGGTGTCAGCAAACCCATTCTGACGACCTCCAAGTTTCCTTCCTCCAAATGCCTCTGGCTCGGGGCCAGGGGCTTCTATAGAGTTAGGGTGTCTGACAAGAAAAGCGAGGGACAGAGGGGGGCTGCAGGGAGAGCGAGGTAAGGAGGAGGATATCTGCAACACTAATAGATCGTTATCTCTCCCCTTCACCATTGGCCTGGAAGAACACGAGGAGCAGCATGTCTACTGAGATAAATAAAAGAAAGCCTCCAGATCGATCCTCCCCACCCCTCTGGTTTTCGAGGGGCCTTGCTGTGACCTTTCCACAAGATAAGGTGGTCACGAAGGTCACACCCCCACACCACCCCCGCAGACCATTTCTCTCAGGCAAACTATGGGTGGGTGGTTTAGAATCAGGATGGGAAATTTGTTCTTGAACAACCCCCCCACTGCCACCGCCACCACCCCCCATACCAGCCACCCACCATCCCTCCGTAGGGGTCCCAAGGAAGATTGACAGAGTCGCAACGGCGGATTGATGAGATGACGACTGTCAGCTTGACCTTTTCTGAAATGCATCAGGGTGGGGGGAGGGGGGGTCAAAAGATGGCACATGGCCCCCGCTCGATGCAGAGGTAAGCAGTGCCACATCCCAGGCGTCACTGTCTTATTTGTGTCAAGTGACAACAAGGGAGCAATCTAAAGAGCAGTGGTGCTGGGATCACGTCTCTGTTATTCCTCAGTTGAGAAAGGTTACAGAAACAATCTATAGGAATTTAGATTCACTGCCTGTCATCAGCTTTCCTCATAACAAGCCGGTCCCTCCTGAGGTCAGAATCTGCCTTCCGCCTCCAAAAGAAGACGCTCTGCTGCTTCGGTTGTTTAAGTGATGCTTGTTTTCACTCGGTAGAATGTACGTCCCCTTCCTACGTTGTCGTTTGTTGTGTCAAGACCTGCATAGAAAGTTCATTCGCTTTTCAAACAAAAACAATCATGAAATTTTCTCTCAGAAAATATACAAGCTTCATATATATCTCTTTGTTTGCAGACTTTGACTCCTACAGCATGTCCTAATTAATGTGCAGTTGCTTTCACCTTGCTTTCACTTTGCGAAAGTCAATAACCTCAATTCAAGAGGCTCTTTGAAAGCAAACAATGTGTTGGTGTTTACAGGTTTCTTTTTGAACAGAAACTCTAATATAGACCCACATAAGAACACCTCAAGCATGTTCTTTTCCTCTTCTTCATCACCCAACTCAGTGTCGTTTCTGATTGAATGCGGTTGGCATCTTCTGTTGCTCATAACCTTGACACAAGTAAATAAAGACATAAGCAAGAGTCCAGATTAGGTCTTATCTTGAGTAAAGGTGTTGCGTGGTGTCAGGTGCAGGAGGTAGGTGATGAAGATAATAACCTTTTTTTTCAGATGGGAGAGGACACCTTTAATTCCCTCTGTGCCCCTGTGAAGAGAGAGTATCCCTCAATGCCTTATCTCTGCATCATCTCTCTCCTCTCACTGAGCGAAGAGCCTGGACACATCTTAGAGATAGAGAAGCGGCAATTCCTGATTACATTCTAGCACTTCATATCCAATCAGGCGGCTGCAGTCACAGCAAGAGAGAAAGTTGGAGTGTGACTTGCTAATATTCCAACAGTAACACGACTCGCATGTATTTCTTATTTCCATGCATAATGTACTGTGCATAATATTCAGTATGCTCTCCTATCCCTAGCGACGGTCGCTGCTTGCCCAGGTTGCCGGTGACTAGAGCTAAACACTTAACGTAATTGAAGAAGGCAATGTGCAGAAATCAAGACGGATTGGTGCTGCAAACGGGGGCCACCTCCCTGGAGCCTCAGTCTATTAACACTGTCACTCTGCTCATCAGCCCAGCACCTGCCCGCTCCCCCTCCTGGCTGACTTTAATCATGCTCGCTAATAAATGCCAATATATCACAAAAACTACTGTAACGTGCACGGCATAGCACCTGCTGTTAACATGGTAGACGCGCAGACAACTTGGCCAGATACAGAGGAAAAACACTTACTCCAAACCCACATGGTATAGTTGACATACTTCCTGCAGGTAGACCAATGGGATCACTCAGGCGAGATGATGAACTTCAGTCATGGGGGGTATTATTTGGCTACCTCCCTACCTGTCTTAGAGGAACAGATAGCCCATGTGGATGTTTAGAGTGATTGCATGCAATAAAGATGAATTGCTCCTCCTCTGTGTTTATGACTTGGCGTCGGTGTGTTGTCAGAGGCAATATAGCAGAGATGGTAAACAGAGACAGGTGCATTTGTTTACTGCTAATGGGAGCTAGTAAAGCTACAATGCTAATGTCCTCTTCAGTAGCAGACTCTGGGCATCTGCTTGGTGGGAAGTCATTATTGTCAATACGCATTAGTAATCAAACAAAGCAGTTACGGCGACTGATATGCATCTTCAAGCATGGAAAAAGCACGTTACCTCGAACCAAGCCAGAAGTCCTGGACAAAACCTGGCAATGGTTTGTTTTATGCAGAAGAGGCATTTTGTGTGTGTGTTCTCTCTCCCTTTTTTGCCTGTCTGTAGTGTTATAGGATAATTTAGTTAAAAGCTCTGTTAGTGCTTTGTTTTCCTACTTTTGTGCAAGTGGACCAACTTAAGGCTTGGGGAGTTTAATTGTGCTGCTTTATGTTCTTTTTTGGCAAGTCAACGCAGAATTTAAATGTTGTGTATGAACAAGCAACCTTTGTTTCAGTCTTTTTGTTTTTTTTACTTTTGCACCATGAATCATGTCGCCAACCCAGCATGCTGTGCAGAACAGGAGTCATGTCACAACAACAATAGCAGACCTGTTGATCTGATTTGTGTTTCTGCTTCGCCTGATTCGACATTAGCATCACCAGAAGGGTCTCAAACTGTGCCGCGGACAGCTTTAAATATGTCTGGAAGTGGTTCATTCGAGCTCCCGCAGCTGGGGACACGCTTCCTATCAAGGACACGGCCATCAGTGAAATAAAACTCCGTCTCTGCATCTGTTTTTCTCCTTAGTAAAATCAAATTTCGAAATCTCTTTTATTTCTTTGAGTGAAGAGGAGGATAAGGTCACGAGTACTGGAGGGTGTCTGAATCCATGGAGGCATCATTTTTTGTGAGGGTGTTTTCTTGGAGGAAAACCTTTGATCGAACATTTCGAGGGAATCTGCATCAACCTCGGTGTGATTTGATTTGATGGGATATAAGTTAAAAGGAAGGATTTCAGGTTTTTTTTTTAAATATTCATGTCTCTGAGTAGATCATACATGTAAATTACATTTCTAGACATTTAATATCATGCACATGAGCCTAAATTACAGACCAAGGTTGGAGCCCCAAGAAATTTGTTTAGTTCTTGTCTTACAGCAGGCAAACGCTCAGCTCTACAAGCTTCTCTCTACTCAAAACGGCTAAGAACCTTTTTTTTGACACAGTATTCATGGTTCAGTTTTTTTTTTCGAGGTGTCAAACCAGGAAGTTTCACTGTCACATTCTAAATTTCACAGTACAATCTTCCAGCGTGTCATGGCTGTGTCCTCTGGACTGCCATCAAGTCTGTCTGGGCGCTTTTTTAAATGTTCAAAGTCTCTTTCAGGTGCAAATTGATTTTTTCCGATTAATTTCCGGTGGATTAGAGTCTCGTTTTGCAACGAGTAACACGTTTTCTGCACATTATCAGTGCATAAAAACCCATCCAACCACTGTTGAATCCTGTGCTGTGCAAACTTCTTCGTAAATACTACCAACATCCAGCATCCAAGTTTAAATTAGATAAAAACAGATTCAAAAATATGGAAAATCATCCATGTTAAAGTTTTGGTCATCTTTAAAATCCAGAAGATACCAAGCTTAAAAGACACCTTTCTTTCTTTAAAGAAGCAGTTAGAACAGTTATGCCACCAAACTCTGCCAATGCAAAAGCGTTTATCTTATGAAGGATTCAGTTTTTCTTGTCAGGTATTACTGGAAATTAGGAATAAGGAAATTCAGTCGTATGATAAAAGACGTTTTTTTTCCCAATCCAATTACTCGATTAATCGTCAGAATAATTGGTAGAATTCTCAATTACGAAAATAATTGATAACTGCAGCTCGGCTCGAGACGAAAAGGATGGCAGTGGTCACAGTTGCATGTCTTATGTGCCACAGAGGTTGGGAATCGCACTGTTTTCCCCGGTGCCAAAGAGAAGAACTGTGTCAACAGCCTTTGAAAAGACAGCTCACTTTGCAGTGACCTCACTAATAGTGAAAGTTTACAGTTATTTGTGTGTTGTCAGGAGGGAGTGAGTCGTCACTGGCTGAGGTCGGGAGAACCAGGCGCTCGAATGTGGGTCTTTGCTGCTTTGATGGATGTTGGAAAGAATACAGCAAAGGGATGGTGGGGAGAATCCCCGCCCCCCCACCAACCCCCACCCACCCCTCTCATGCCACCACACCTCCAATCCTCTGCCTCGGTTTAATGGAGAGTGCCTTCAAAGACAGTGGAGCCACAGCACAATGTCAGAATGGAGAGTCTGGACAGGAAAAATTGGGAGACAGTAGAACGAGGAAAAAGCGGGGGAAGGAGTGAAAGAATGAAGTAGGATGAGCTGCCAGCAAAGTGGGCTGGTCATGTCTCAACTCAAAGCCTTAGATGCAACACAGGCAAGGAAAGGAGGGTGGAGGGATTGAAGAGGAGAGGGAGGGGGGGGTAAAGAAATCAATATTTCCGCAACGTGGCCACTCTAGCCACTGCCAATGACAGCAAACATCATGAAAAGATATGGGAGCTGGGAAGGGGGAAGAAATGAAAGAGATAAGAAGAGAACAGTAAAGTAAATGACATCTGAAGCTATTTCCTCCAGGGCCCTGCCTAGTGTCGAGCCTGGAGGACTCAGCGGAGTTATGGGCAGAGTTAAATTTCTATTAGCTCTGAGAGGAAATTTAGGTTCTCTGTCTCTGGAGGAAGACTCAAGTGGAGACACAAAGTACCCCCATTGTCATGTGACAGATGACAACAGCTCGACCTTAAAACGAGTCACGAGGTTCACCACTAAATAGTCACTGTCAGTGAAAATGGTTTAAAGAAGACATTTAAGATCGTGATGTGTTAATTTAAGGTGGCGAGCTCACAGAGCTTTAAAGAAAGCAATTTGTGCACATCGGGCAGCAGAGATAGTCGTGATATTGATGGAATATTTCACTCCTCCAATCTACAGACGCCTGACGTCGGTTTTAGAGCTGAACTGGAACGGCCATCATGAAGCTTATGTTCATGCTGCTCTTTTACTGCACGGAATCCGCCATAGTCTGACCATTTTTGACATTCTGTTTCTGCTAGAGTTATAAAGTTCTTGCAAACATCACGATATAGAGAGACGCATGAACGAACCGCAGGTTAAAATGATTTCTCATCCCACCTCAGGGGGCTCGATCAAAGAGAACCGCACGTAGGCTGCTCGGTTCACACCTGTCGAACCTGCCGAATTAAGATAAAGGGCATTAGAGGAGAGATGTAGGAGGAAATTCCCCAATGTGGTTTCATAATATTAGTAAGCATCTTACGTCGAACAACATTTGCATTTTTTTAAGCTTCTTCACCGCCATGCGGGCATCACTTTTCTTAGAGAAACGGGGCATGCAGTGCTGAAGAGAAACTTTTCCAGGAGAATGCGATGTTGTTGATGGTACAAACTGCACGCGTCTCCTTCCTCTTCTCCCTGCTGTGATGCCTGAAGGCATTCCAGAAAAAGATAAAACATCTTCACTTAAACCAGAGGCAGGCAAGAGAAGCCTGTACGAGTTTCATCATGAAGACTGCACGCTTGATGAGATCAATGTGTTTATAAGACTTTTCTGTTTTGAATAATGTTTATCTCTAATAGAAACATAGTTATGTGCATTGCCATCTCATGTTTATGCTTCTAGAACCATAAGGCACAGTGGTGGAGAACACACACAGTGGTGGGACGTGTCTCTTATGTCTATCAAAATTAGATTTGCGTATTCAGAAAATCCCAATAGTCAATCCACAAGGGCAACATGTTTGTAAGTGTTTATAATCTGAAGGCTCCTCTATTCACATGTTTGTTTGCATAGATGTGCCTAGCAGATATTTTCGGCACACCTGAGGGAAGACAGAATCAAAATGTGGAATTTAGATAAAAACTAGCACTTTGAAGTATTTATTCACCGATGCCAAAGGTAAAGTGAGTTTGGTCGGTGGAGTTTGAAAGATTCGGACACGAACTTCTGAAGCTTTGCTATCAAGATGCTTTATCGCGGACTTTCCAACAAACTTCACGCACCCAGGGACTGAGCAAGGAGAAGCAGCTTCGTGCTGCCCAAAGAAATAACAAATACAGACCTTCTCAGATGTTGAGTTCATCAAGGAGCATATCAGTGGACTCTGCAGTAACGGCCTGGAGGAATTTGAAACATGAGTGAGGTGTCTCTTTACTTATCTAATGATGGCAGTAATTTTTCAACGTTACAGGACTGCTTCCCTCCTCACTGACTCGACCCATCTTCCATTTATCTTCAAGTGTTAGCATTAGTTAATGGTAACTGTTACCGGGTAGTTTTTCAGTCCTGACCTAGTTGGAGCTCTCAGCCAGTTCGAGTTGAAAACGTGAGGTGTGTTTCATATACAGGTACATGAATCAAATGGACCATTTTTATGAAGTTAAATGTACATCCACGTAGAATGTTACGATTGATCGGCGGGTATAACTTTGCCTTGGTGCCATCGATTGTTGTGTTGCACAATTTTCTCAAGCGCTGCTGTAATGTCCCAACCTTCATCGAGGTGGGACGCAGCATTAGGGAGAACAACTGATGTTGGACACACAGTCCAGTGACTCAGCAAAGTCTGAAGCTTTGCTTTGGCTTCAGAGAGGGCCGGGTGGGAAAACAAACTGGAGGGAGCTCGCAGATGCTCTCAGATGTTATTTCTTGACAAAAGGGTGAACATTTTAAATGTGTGGATATTGATTATGTAAATGTTTTGGTGCATGCACATATAATCATAGATTTGCGTTTTACTGTGTGGTTCTGTACAAATATGTTCTCAGCTGGTCATATGACTGCTTGTACAACCGTCTGTCATCCATCATGGATGGGGACTCTGTTTTTGACCTTTGATTTCTTTACTTTCAGACTCTTGCACAGTTTGACTTGGAGTAATCCCTTCAGCATCTTTCGCCTGGTGACTGGTCAGATGTTCTCGCAGTGAACTGGTGAGTCGATTCCTTATTTCATTCTTTGTTGCTCTTTATGCTGTCGTTGCAAAGGTGGTGCATGATATTTACTCTGAGATCTGGCTCAGTGAGTTCAGGCCAATGCAGCGTGGGTACATAGTACATCACTGTGGTATACTGTGTATTTCACGGTGACTTGTGCTGCGGTCTTTTCACAGCCGCACCGAGCTGCTGATAAACGTTATCAGTGTCCTTTTAGCATTTTATAATGTCATTCACTCAACTAACCATGTGCGGGGGGCGCTGAAGGGTCGAGCTTTTTGCAATCAATCCAGTTGCTGCTCGGGGCTTTCTCGATCTTGCGGCCTTCCCTTCCATGGAGGACTCTCTCTCCATGTTGCATTCTTGATCTTAAATCCAGGTGTCTCCTGGATTACTGTTGCGGCAGCTTATACAAGTTCACAGGGGTAATAGTTGATTGCAGGTCGATAATGAGCTGCAACACTGTCTTCCAGGGGGACTTTGTAAGTGAGGCAAAGGAGTCCTATCTGTTGGTTAATGCTTCGTGTGGTCCCAATTATCATGCCGCCTCCATGATCCATAGTTACCCACATATGTTGTATTTATGCATGCATGTCCATGTGTTCATGCTTCCTCGTATGTGTGCTCGTTGACTTTAAGCACTTGTGTGACTTTGCTCTCTTGGTGTGAGACCCATTCCATATCTTTTTATGTTTTGCGCACTTAATTGGTACAATAGGACCTTTGCCCTTGTGTTAGCTTGACGGCGCTCCCAGGAGCCTTTACAAACACACTTGGTGGATTTATGCGGTGCCGTGTTAAAGTGCACGGTGCAATATTGCTCAAGCTTGTGGCTGTTTTATGTTTCATTCCCATCTTCATGTTTAATCACTGTTTTGTATTTTTTATTCAAAGTTCTTGGACTGGTGGGGTTTGACAGAGAAAAAGAGAGATTAGAATTGTGCATTATTTTATTATTTTCAAAGACAATCATCTAAGTTCAGTAAAACAGAATGACGAGGCTCTGCAAAGATCAATTAAAGCATCTTCACGCTGCTGATGGAGATCACTGTGAAAGTCATGCACTGCAAAAACAATCTGGTTTATTCATCACCTCCTGCTTTACCCCGAGAATCCCACATCTGCTCGATGGAGCTAATGTCTCCCCACAAATCGCACTGTACGCACACACTGAGGCTTATTGTCTCCCGCGCTGTTTTCCTGCTGCATCTTGTGTTGTAGAGGGAAGCCTGACTTTGATGGAGCAGGTGATTTTAGGCTCTGCCGTGAGCAGCGGAGAGATAGAATATCTTCCTAAGGCCTACGGATAGCACTTTTTATGAGCTGCTCATTGCTGGAACTACATCAACCTGTCCAAGGCCACCACTGCACCAGGGTCTTTAACACCCTGCCTCCATTACCCACCTCTATCATTCCCTCTATCATACAGGTCCGAGTCTCTTTTCCCAGCCCGTGCTTGTGTATTTTCATAGGGAAAAAAAAGACATTTATTAAACCGGACAAATGAGATAAATTGGAAAGTGCTGCTTGTAATTGTTTTCCATTATATGCTAAAAGAGATGACCATAGCAAATGGCCTTTATAAAACAAATGAGCCGGTCCTCATAACAACACACAGACATGACGTACGGCCCCACACTCACAAGTGCCCCCACAAATACACACCAATATGACATAAAACAAGGGGAGACGACATCTGCTTAAATAGCCAAGTGCACTCTGGTCAGCCTGCACAGCTTTGCACTCCCACAGATACTCTGTGCATCCCCCACACACACAAAACTGCACCATTATGTCTCCACACGCACACACACACACAGACACGCACACACGTGCGCATGGCCATTCACCTTTTTACTGAAGATCAGTAGTCAGTTTTGGCATTTAACATTACCATCAGCGCTTCCTGCCTCATACTATCACCCTCCCCTAACCTCACAACCACCCACTCGCCATAATCACACTGCTCTGCTCACTGACCCCAGATCACTATATTAGTAATATTTCACCCTTAGATCAACACAACCCTGATAAGGGGAGGCGGGGCGGCGGAAGAAAAAGAGGGGGGGGGGGTGAAGAAAAGATGTGCAGGATGGGATGCTACATCAACAGCAAAGCCAAATTATTGCCAATCAGATTTTATTCACAGCTCAACTGCTAGACAAATTGCAGCCCATGCCGCTTGCCACGGGTCAGGGCACTGCGTAATTTCATTTTAATAAGTCATTTTCCAGGGTGGGATGACACACTAACACACCCAAGTACACATGCGCCAGCACACACACTCACACACATGGCCTCGCACTTAGCCATATCGCCACCTCTTCATACCAACATGAGAGTGTGACGCTGTCGAGGGTTGATATTTTATGGAGTGAGGGAATTGGAGACAACAGCAGTGATCTTGAAAGTGACATTAGTGAGTGAGGACGGCGGCGCACATGAGAGGGAAACACAGTCGTAAATGTCACGTTTTTCACTTTTTCTTTGTATTCTGTTTGATTTGCTTTGTCCGGAAGAGGAACAGGAGACGTTATAACTCTTTTGTTTCATCTAGTAGGTTTTTATCTATTTCATGAATCCGTTACTTATTGACATTGAAAAAACTTTATTAGGATTTTAACTGGTAAAAACTAGAAACAACAGTCTGTACAAGCAGCACACCTGTACCATTTATGATAGACTTGCATTTATTTCGTTTGCATCACATGATTACATTTGCTATGTTAAAACTCACTCAAATGGATTTGTGGTTGGGGGGGGGGGTTGTCCCTCCGTTCAGGGTTTGCATGTTCTCCCTGTGCAGGCGAGGGTTTGCTGGTACTCCGGTTTCCTCCCACATCTAAAAACATGCATAAGAAGCCAACTGAAGACTCTAAGCTGTCCATTTGTCAAATTGCATATGTGTGTATAGAAGTGTGACCCCGCGTTTGCTCCATGTGAGCTGGGATCTGCCCCCCAGGCCCCTCAGATAAATGAGGATGAATGATTGAAATGTTATACACTTTCAATGCAGTGATCATATTGTTTTTGACTCATCAGTAGTATTAACAAGCAAATGAGTGCCACAGCGTGAAGCTACTTCGGTGTGCCTTAATGACTAAAAACTAATGTGTTAACGTTGAACTTGCTCAGATTTTGTCTAAGTGCATTTGATTTTTCTGGATATTTTTCCACCTCTCCAACCATCTGCTCCATTACAATTCACCACAAGGTGTGAGATGCAGCGAGTTGATTGGTTTAATATATATCCGGGCAAATAAACAACTCGTGCCTTGGGGGTCTTTCTGTGCGGCGTTTCTTCAGAACTCTTCAGGAATCAAAGGTGCCTGTATCAACTACTGCCATGTGGAATAACATCACGCACTCATGAAAATGCAGGTCCCATATATATCAACATCAAGAAGAGACCTGCGAGAGTTACCGTGTCAGCGATGAAATGTACAGTCAAATCAAATTCCCGGTGCTGCGGAAAAAAATCACTTCTAAATAGACCATAAATTCTTGATAAAAATGTGCAGCGGATTCAAAGGCTGTTGCGCCGGCTGCCTGTCATGTTCGTAACAGGCTCTTTGAAGTCGGCTGTCAGTGGTCGATGCTAAACCATCTTCAGAGGTGCGTCAGTGCTCTCCCCCCTGTTCTTTCAAGTTCCCCTCCAGCGGCCAGTTTGTGGGGCGATGTTCATTCTGAATGTGCAGTTGCTGCTCTGGAGATAGGGCTGGTCAATCTTCCTGTCAGAAATATCATCCTGCTAGCAAGACATGTTTGTGTAGAGTCTAGCCATCCTCAAAGAGAATGGAAGTCTGGGGGCATATTCAGTGGGGTGCAAAACACACTGTTTCCAGACATGGAATTTTAATGTTCCCGCTTTCTCTTACTGGTTTCCATATTGAGAAGGACTTTGCAGGGAAACACAGGAAGAGCTTTTCCTTTTATTAAAATTTTTTTCATGTTCACCAGTGAAAACTGCACCAAGCTCATCAGACGGAAAGTGGTCAAACCTCAACATGACTGCGTCCTGATTTTCCAGAAGCCATATTCTGAGCCTATACGGGAAAACTAAACAGGATATTTGATCTTTGAGAGGGAGAAATACTGGGTCAGCACAGTCAAGCATGACGGCCGGCAGAAATACCACCAAGTCAGGACGATATAGTCTGGGGTGAGGGAGCGGAGATAGCAGCGTAACTAAAGATACAGCCTGAAAAAGAGCAATAGTCCTCAACAGATAGAGAGCCCCGGGGCCAGCAGATAGGCCCATAGCAGCAGCAACATTTGTGACAAAACAGCTGACATTATCTTTTAATTAGATTCACACTGTTTACTAGCTTGTTTGTACTCTCATTTATACATTACCTGATATAGCTTTTCTTTATCTCATGTTGGAGCTCATGATGATGATGGCGGTGCTCGGGATGTGGTGGAGAAATGGCGAAGAAGTAATGCCGATGGAACATTCCCTCTATTAAAACTGAACCTTTGCTCGCTCCTACTCTACATACCAACGAAGGAGCTGAATAACTTTTGCAGAACTCGGAGTGATTTTTAACAATCTAAATGCTCCAGAAGAGGAAATGCCAGCGTCGGCCCAAGGCAGAGCAATTGATCTTTGTGAGCAGCGGTTTATGTGGGAGGTAGAACTTCACAAATTCACTCCTCCAGCTCATATGTAATATTCTGTAATGTGATGTATGCACCCATACATCAGTGTAATGGAAGATGGAGATTTCCTCATTAAAGAGTCCCTCTTACACAGAGTCGATTCATAATTAGCTTGTTCCCTTCACCGGCCCCCGAAGCATTTACTATCACGCTGTCGGAGGCCAACAAGCTCAGCTGGCCTCCGTCTCGCAGACGCGGATGTTGCAAAGGTGGTCAGACATCTTGAAAAGCAGTCGGTTTAAAATGAGTATACTTTACGACATATATGGCAGAGTGCTGTTTGAGATGTTTCAGGGTGAAAAACACGTTTTTTATGACTAATTTTCCCTCAAAGTCTTGGGATAATGAGAGAATATAAAGATTTATCAAAAGGAAATAAAAGCAGGTTGCCTTGAGAGGAAGTAGACTTTTTCACCTGTTCTCTGAATGTAATTAATTGCTGCGCCATCTGTTTGTGACATTGAGCTTCTGTAATTTGCTGCTGGTTTGAGAAGGACTTAACCGCTGCATTTATTTCACAACTAAATTCGCATTAGGAGGATTGAACATTAGGGACAGATGTTGATATTCATTCTTACTTTTCAAAAGTTTCAGAGACAACATTTTTTTCAAGCTACTCCGTCGGTAGTGGTGAGAGAAAACAGCGAGTCTGGTTCAGGCTGTGGGTTGAAATATATAGATGCCAATAGCACAAGCTATAGCCTGTTAATTATTGAGCTCTATTCTACTAATTGTGGGTTGCATCTGTGTAGGAGTGCTTCTGTGCCTCTGTTTTAATGAGGAAATTTACATTTTCCATTAAACTGATGTATGTGCACATACATCACATTACAGAGCATTACACATGAGCTGGAGCAGTGAATTTGTGAAGTTTCACCTCCTACGTGAACACAACCAGCAGCTGGTTTCTAAAGCTCAGTAATTAACAGGTGTGAGAATTCTCATCTCATTTTGTTTAGGATTTATTTCTTTTCATCAGGATCAAACTCAGTCATACGTGATTCGCTGTGCGAGCTCGTAATGTCTCCAAGAACTGCTGGACTTGGGATTTGAGAAGCTTTTCTGCAGCTTGAGAACAGCAGCGGGTGGAGTGACAAATTCCCACTCACAGCAATGTTGACTGAATGAAAGGTGAAGTACGTGTGAGTTCACCACTGATTCAATGAAAAAGAGGCTCACAAGAGGAGTGCAAACTACAAATGATAGAAAGTTGGTACAAACTAGATGAATTGAAAACAGCAGAGACAACAAAAGAGAGAAGACACAACATGTCGTCTATTATCACTATATAGGATCAAACTATACTGAATAAGATACATTATCCTTGTATATTTTTTTTCAATTAGTTGGTTATTTTCAAAACCATTGTTTTCAAATGATCGCTTGAAAGTAATTGTAATTGTCCTGTATGTGAAATGTGCTGTGACATCAAAGCTGCCAAGCTTATTGTTCATCAGACGACACTAAAAGATGCTCAAGATGTAGAATCAAAAAGTAGTTTAGAAGATTCAGGGGTGAGATTTTTGTCATTAAGTAAGGTTCGAGAAATACATTTGTAATAGCTTCCTGTTTTATTGAAGCATTCCTACTTTAAACTCACAGTAAACTTTTAGTTCATCACTCAAAGGAAGGAATCAATCTTTTTGCCTCATTTCTACAGCATTCGTCTCTCTTCAATGTCTTCTAGTTGGATTATTTTCTGTCGCAGCAACATCTGTTTTAAGACGGATTTCATTTAATTTTATGTATAAAATGAAAATCTGCACAAAAACAGCTTGATGAAGCTTTTTAATGAACTTTCCTGCCTGCACACACTCTGTTGCTTGAATGCAATTGAACTGATTGCTCTTCCATCTTTGTAATTATATATTTGTAGACTATTTTTCTGACATGAACATCCCAGATACGGTTTTGTTTGATACCTTTCGCAATACTTTTCTTCCAATGTCTTATCAAGGTAAATTCAATCAGCTTGATTGTTGTCATTTAAGCTTTTGAATATCTGTTGTTGTCGCCAAGACTTTGCTCATTTTTACAAATTTAAGGCTTTTTTTATGTAGTCGAATAATATTCAGAAATGACAATTGAGAAATGGTCCATATGCGTTTTATAAGAAATTTTCAAACTTCTCCTTCATCAAACAACCTTATTTCTTTAATGTCTTATCACTTTTTTTGTTCTCCCCCACGTTGTCATCCCTCACAAATCACACAAAGTCACGAGGACTGAAAAAAAAACCAGTGCGTGCAACACAACAAAACAGTTAAATGCGGCAATGAGTCCTTAAAAATCCAGTCACATTATTCTCATGTACTGAAATACTCACTAAACATGCTGACAGGTAGATTCTTTTTAATACGAATCACATTCAAACACACGTTCTTATTGATAAAGAATATGTTGTATCTTAGCTGGCCAACAATGCTTTCAGTGCAGAGAATCAACAGACAAACAGTCTTGGAGGCATTTTCAGATGTTTGCAGCTTTCGACTTTCATGCATCAACACCACAAATGTACTCACATTTCGTGAGAGGAAAAAAAGAAGTCAGAGATACAAATTCAAACAGATGGTTTTTCATTGCGGTTTTAAACAACAGGCCTCCTATTACACGCCATCATTACAGGCTATTTACATGTTTCTTTGTTCAGACTCATTGAATCTGCCAGTGTTTACATCTGCCCTGCAGTTGCCTGCTTAGTATGTATCCCCACAAGCTGTTGTGTGATTGGGGTGAATGCTCATCTATTAAGACACTTTAGACCTCTCACTGACAATATCCTTGTTTAGCCCCGCCGACTCCTTGTTCCTGTTCACTTTTATCTCTGAGATTTCCTGCATTAAACACAGCACAGATGATTATCAGTGGTTGCCAGTAACGTGTTACATGTTCCTTACTTTTTATATGATAAGCGTTTTGTTTCTGACTGACTGACTGTCAGACTGGCATGTTTGTTCCTTTGACCCTATGTAAAAACAAACACACAGGTTTTGTTTTGCATGATACATTCGACTCATATTCAATGTTTTTACATCAAAATTGAATGTCTGCTCACTTCGTGATGTTCTTTGTATTCCTTTTGTTTTCAGCTGTTTGTTTGTTTTCACCTTTTCGAGCCAGTTGAATGTGACTGTGGGTCATCTATCAGTAGGGTCTCAGTTTGAACCCAGAGGATCTTTTTTTCATCGTCAGGCTGAGACTTCATCCAACTTCACATGATAAACAGGATTGTCGCATAAAAAGCAGTGTGCTGTGTGGATTCTCTACACAAGCATCAAGATGTAAGAAAACAGTCTGGCTGTTTTTCTCTCATGATTTAAAAGTGCAGTTCAGATTGATCTTTTCAGCAGGGTTAGGTCCTTAACAAGGCCGCGCTGCTGATAAAAAGGATGCTTTGAGAGAAACTGGTCTCATACACTATAGTCTGCAGCTTGTACGTTGCAGAAATAACGGCCTCTTTTACTCATTTTTCACAAAATTGATGCATTCAGTTTCACTGACATCATAAATTAAAAGCAATTTAAGTTATGCAGCAAAGCAAAACAAAGTGACAATGTCAGCCAAAAATGTTTCCGCAGTTCACTGACACACATTTGTAACAAAGAAGGAAAAATAATCTGCTCATACCTAAAGAGTTATGACGAGAGACACCCAGCTAATTTGCAAAGTGTCAAACTCTCCACCAGCAGCGGTGACTTCATTGTTCAGGAGCGCTTCTGGAAATATTTCACAGGATGAAGTCCCCCCATAATCACAACTGCACCCTGGGTTCATCCTTTTCCTTCTTGATGCTCTATTTTTCAGCGCTGACCTACTGTATCTCCGCGGATATATAATTTTCTCACACCAATATATCGAAGTCACCCTTTCTAAATCTTTCAGGGAGCAACTGTTCTCCTCTGCTTAACCTTCCGTGTACCACGCCTACATTAGTATGAGCAGCCTCACAAGTTTGCCATCCCAACAACTTATGCAAACGATGCTGGAGCCTAATTCAGCCTGTCTCAGCTAAATGCCCCCCCCACCCCTCCCGGAACGAAGCAAACAGGTCAGCTGATGCTCTTCAAGTGGAAACCTCGGTTTTGTTGCCGTAGTGAGGGGGTCTGCAACCTTTACAACCAACAGAGCCATTTTTCAAATAAAAGTGTCTGGAGGCACAAATTATTCACCTGTTTAAACCCAAATAGACAACAATGCTTTAAATGTATATCTCTATATTGTTTTGCTATATATAACAAACCTGAAGCTGCATTTGGTAACAAATAATTTTTACAAACCAAAGGATGGGGTATTTAAGTCTTACATCAGTCATCTTGAACCAGAAGATCAGAGTTACTTGGAAAGATTGGCTGATGTGCAACACAGAATGAAATCACGTATTTCTGTGAAAGCTTCAGGGAGCCACAACATAGAGGCTGAAGAGCTGCATGTGTGGGTTGCAGACCCCTGATCTGGTGACTCTGTGGTTCTTTGCTCCAGTCTGCTGAGGCCAGTTTCTATCCAGAGGGAGGAAGAAGAAAAGGAAACACCAACAAATCACAAACACTGTGAGTTAGAGCCAAACTAAAATGTGCTGGGCAGAAACCAGTTGAAATCAAATTTCTGAATGAGTTTGATGCCACAAACAGCTTCTCAGGGCAACCATCTGTACGTGCTGGTGCAGGGTTACAGCAGATTGAGTTGTTGCTATCAACTGTACCGTGTGTTGAACTCAAAGAGCTGGAGGCGTTAAGTTTGCAGACCTTTTACCATCTGGGCTCCAAAAACACGAAGAAGTTTTCAAAATGTGAATCATTTTTCTTCATTTTTTTTTGGTCATGCTGACTCTCTGTACTCTCTAAAACTCACTGAAACATAATGGTGAAATTAGTTTGTTTTGAAAGATGTCTGTTCACGGTCCATATCTGAATATCTACTGTGCTTTTTTTGCGGGAGGAGTCCTTAAGTGTCTTGAAAGGTTTATAAAACATACAGATCAACAGTCAAACATGAGCAGGCATATTTCTCTAAAGAAATGAAAAACCCTAGCCGAGACCAACAGCAAAGGTGTCAGAAAACTGTCAGCTAACTCAGTTCAAGATGGTAAAAACTGAACAACAATAAACAATCAGTTGGAGTGGGAATGAAAGATGAGGAACTTTACAGGAAGTTATAAAAATAGAGGACAGGGAGGAACAGAGTGAACATGAAGCTGTGACATGAATACATAGAAAGTCAACAGAGGAGCGCTCGGGCTCATCTCATTGAATGAGGCCTCTTAGCAGCATCGACTCACAGCAGCTTCACCGAGAGAGTGGATCAGGGTGACCTGAACAAGTTTCACATTTTATCACTTTTAATCTGCAAGGATGATAAATTTTTCAGCAAAATGCCAGGAAAACATTCTTTATTATGAAGCACTCATCACTGTGACTTGCAGGTGCTTTCCCCCTTAAAACCACACTGGAAACCTGCATGAGTGGTCCGAAGGGAGTGGATCTCTGTGTGTGCAAGCAGCGTTACCAACACATAACTGCAGTCAGTGGCAAGGGTGATAAATGTAATGTAATTAGCCACAAAGTGTCCTAATAGGCTCAAATTTCAGCGTATTACGTCCCCAGATGTTCTGTCCCGGGGTCAGCGCCCTGAAATAGAAATAGAGGCCTGGTTCAGGCGACATGAGGGCAACTCTTTCCCTCTCCTTGGTGCCGTGCAGCTGATCTGGACAGAGAGGAGGGGGGGAAAAAAACAGCATTTACCCTAAAAGCTGAGGTCTCCCCTCCAAGGTTAGAAGTTGTGGATGTGTCGAGGTAACGCATTGCGTGCAGCAGACTTTGTGTTACAGGCTTTCTAAATTGCGTGCCGTTGTCCAGGCTGTCACCCCCTCTCAAACTCACACTGGCTCACACACGAGAGGCTGCAGGTCCTTTTATTCTCTAGCTGTCAGTCTGTAATGTAACCTTGATCCAGATGCTAATCAGCTAAGATACAATAGTCCGTGTTGAATAAATTAACAAAATGTTCGGTCTGCTTGCTGCCTGTTCCACCCCATACAGAATCATTAGCACTTTTGCCGTTAGCGTTTTTTGTTAATAGGCACCTCACGTCACACGTGTGCGTGCAGAACTTTAACTTTTTAAGCTTCATTATTATGGTTTTGTATCACACAAGTTCAAGGTCACAAAACTTTTCGGAAACATGAAATATTTCCAGCAAATTTATGGAAACTTGTCAACTAATCGACCCGAGTGAACACACTGGATGATGGGGAGGAACTTCCTTTCATGGTTAGTGAAGAAATCTGTGCATTAAAGCTCGTGAACAGGTGCATGGCTCGTTGTTTATCCCAATGACTTTGAGGCAAAACACATGAGAAGATGTCTTTTAGCTGGAGGAGAGCACTTTATTCAGGAGTGGATGAAACGTTGTTCAGGTTTATTTTCTGACCCGTCACTCCAGTGCAGAAATAACCAAACCCAGGTCTCAATAAGAGCTTTGTGACAAATCAATTCAAAAATTATCGCTTTGTGCAGAACCAGATGTTCAGAGCATCAGCAACGCCCTGAACTGTCATACGTCTTGTCACCTCTAATCAACTCATCAGCACGCTGTCACTTCTCATTGATGACTGATGCTGGCGCGCAGCCATTTCCCGACTTCTGTGCAGTTTTGGGCCCTCCCTCTGCATCCAGCCCCGCTCACTGTCCTCTGCAGAAGGTTTTCCAGGTTTAGTTGTTGTCAGATTGTACATTTATAAATCGTCTACACAAACAAGTGCATACATTTGTTTGAAAGGGACACTTTAAAGTATGGAGACAGCCACACTGACCTGAACAGTGACAACAGAAATGGAAGGAAATAATTGCCCTGTTGTTCTCACAGGTTGTAGCTTGTATAAACAATTCCTTTCAATTAAAACAATAATTTGGATATAATCTGCTTTCCTTTGACCATTAATGGTTCTCCGTTACTGTTTTGCGTGAATGCACTCTGCCACTGGCCCGGACCACCAGCAGCACATACTAAAAACATACATCATGTCTCTATCCTGTGCTGACTCCACACTTCTGTACATTAATTTAGTCTGTCCACATTGCTGAAGCGCCGCGGCCACACTCATGCATCTTCATACCTGTCGCGGTATGAAGACGCATGTGTTATTTGAAATAATGGCTGTAGGTTAATGAAAATGACTCGGTGTGCAGAGTGGAGGCTGCTTTTTTGATTGCATTTTGCCACTATAATAATAGCCATCAGATACGCTGAGACATGAGAATATTCTCCTGTGATTTTTTTCTTGGTGGGATGCATTTTTTACAAAACCTCTTTTGTTTAAATAAAACAAGGTCACGCGCTTTTCAAGGCAAATGTTTTTGTCTTATTTTTTTCTGACGATTACCCATCAGTGAGGCACACTCAGTGTCCTTGACGGGGTGAGTCTTTTCACAGTTATTAGGTAAGGATTATATAAATACTATTTTGCCTTTTTTTATTTTCTTGGCCAATCTGGTATTCTTTAGCACTATTAAATAATGCATGTTTCTGCTTGTGGCGGAAGGATAAAGTGGCTCTTAACGTGAGCGCCCACCCAATACGGGGGGCTCTCCCTGTCAGGGGGCCAGGTGAGCCGCCTCTGAGCATGCCACCACTGCTGTGGAGGTAACTTTCATGCTCCGCTGGGCAAACATTTTCCAGGTCACATTTTTCAATTACACTGAGAGGCAGGACCCACAGGCATCCACCCACCCCGACCCAGCCCTCCCCCCCAGCATCAACCACCCAGGCACACACATCCACACGCGCGCTCACATAAACAGACTAACCTCCTCACCCCCTCCACCACCCCCACCCCCCCCACCCCCCATCACTGTGCCGTTCCCGCACACACACAATCTCTCCTCCACGTGTTTAGCAGCGCAGCATCTTCTCCTCCATCACATATCTTGAAAAAAGGCACAAACACAGCTCAGGTCCGGGGAGAAAGGGCAAACTATGTTAATCGGGGGGACTGCACAACCCCCCAAGGAGAGAGCAAAAGCATATAGATTTTATTGCCATTATAACAAGAGGGCTTTTCTTTTTTGCCTAAAAACATCAATTCACGGGTGGTTATTTACTTAATGATAATCGATAAATTGTTGACCAAATTAAGCCGGGGGCGAACTGTCCATCAGCAGCAGTATGCGGGATACTTTGCCTCCATTAAATCTGTCAAGGTTCTTCAAGTTCAGCACGAGGTGTTTATCTCCTTATCTGAAGACTTTGAAGTCGCTCCCTCTGTGTGTTGCCTCAGGCGTGCGGTGAGATATGGGGAGACTCTGCCTCATCTGCCTAATGCTGCTTGTGTAGCTAATAGTCCAGAAAACACTGCTCTGTGAGGCCACAAACGAGCACTTTAAATGATTCATCTCTGGCTGTCACCGAAGGAGAGCAACGTGCCACGCTCTGCCACTCTGTCACTCGTGATTTCAAACAATCTGAAGGTGTGAGAGAGGTTGGCAGAGAGTCGAGGTTTAAATGCTTGAATCTGTGCAGAAGTGCAAGGGGGTAAATGTTTCTGGTTGCCTGCTTTTTTAGGCATAAAGTTTCTGATATTCATGTCGTTCCTCAAGGCGCTGCATCACATTAACCCTTTAAACACCCTGCTTCCATTGGGTACACCAAAATATGAAAAACAATAAAGTTACTGTAATTTTTATGGAACTTATCTCAGCTTAATTAAACCACCTGTATTCTTTTGGTTTTGCAGCAGAATTTTACACAATAAACTGAACAACGGTGAACAAGACTAAACAAAAGAACACAAGAGTGAATCTTTTTCTAAATATTGGCAGCAAAACTTTGAGCTCCCTCTGTTAAAAGAGTTTAGTTGTTGTCCAAAGGCAATTACCAGATCTGAGATAAATAATCGAGAGCAACACTAAAGACCTGATAGATGATCCTGAATTAAAGCTGTACGTCAGCCTGCAGTTTCATACCTCCCAAATATAAAATTGCTGGCGTCGGTCAAAGGACACAGAAGTTGCTGGCAACTAACACGTTTTCATGAAAACAGATTGCAGGCGTGACACTTCTCGACATTATTTTCTCCTGTTTATGTAATCCGTGTTGATAGAAACTGGCTGGGAAAATATTAAAAGGCTGATTAATACATGCCTGTATTGTTTGTTTTTTTAATGGAATTTGTAACAATCAGAAAAATACAGGCTGTCACCAGATTTACCCTTTTAATCCATGCGTATCGATCGGCATTCGTACAAATGTGCCTTCTGTACGCAGCTAGATATCGTTGAACTGAAAAGACCGGGCCTGACTTTAAAGAACCTCCATCACTCCGGGTCCCTTAAATCCCCCCGACAAGCTGAAGGGTGACATATCCCGGGCTATTGAAAAAGAAATGTATAAATGGAATAATATGTGATGCATCACAAGCCACACGTTCCGATAAACAATGTAATGCAGCGCACATATTTTGAAATTATTGTCAGATGTCTCTCCAGTTTTAGAAGGAAGCTGAAGGAACACCAAGAACAAAGTAGATAGATAGATAGATAGATAGATAGATAGATAGATAGATAGATAGATAGATAGATAGATAGATAGATAGATA
>JAUESE010000080.1:5295247-5309550 GCA_032274725.1 Malacoctenus triangulatus
TCTCTCTCTCTCTCTCTCTCTCTCTCTCTCTCTCTCTCTCTCTCTCTCTCTCTCTCTCTCGCTCTCTCTCTTTCTCTGTCTTCCTGCCTGCGACTTTAGAAGAAAAAGGTGCAGGTTTGCCGTGATCTCCCCCCCACATGTGATGAATTTTCAAATTCCGCTTAGCCATAAAATTGAATCTATCAAGTCTCCAGTGCACCACCTGCCCCCTTACAATTCTCACTCCAAACCTCTCCTCCCTTGAGTTTTTATCATTCTGCACAATCTGAGTTCTCCTGTTCAGCTGCGAGCTGGGACAGTTAGATTATCTCTGGAAGAGATTCAGATAAAGAAAAAAATGTCTCAGGCTTTACCCAAAGCGACCTCGGAGATTACTAGTTTACTTTCCGATACTACAAATCAGAATCCTCAGAGAGGAATGTTAAGTGCGTTTCTCAAAGCTGTGCTGTCTGTGACGTCCACTTGATATGCCCTTCCTTGACAGATCTACCTCACATCTACTCAGACTAGTCATAGACTAATCCCTATTCAAGACTGGAAGGTCGGTACAAGGCTAAAACTGCCCTTCACTCACAGCGGGCTGAGCGTGCCATGCCAGGGTTGGCTCTAATTGCGAGGTCCACAGCACTGTGTATTTCTTTTTTCTTTTTGCAAAACACTTTTGAAAGATGTTTCCTTGCAGGTTTCGAAGGGTGCTTGTTTGAATCGCACGTGCTCTCACCTCTCAGCAGCAACGGAAAAATCTTTCTGACTTCACATACCTGACACTGTCCGCCCCAGCACAGTGAACCCCGGCTCCAAATGAACACGACAGGAGAGGGCTTCCAGCTCTCTGTGGAGCACCCAAAAAACAGCCACGGCAGTAGTGATTAACCAGCCCAGACCCTGAATTTTAGGGGTCAGTGGCAAAGTTAATCGGATTTATTTCTTTTTACTTAGTGATCCTAAAGACTGCACCGAGTCACCGGGTCCGTACAAAAACAGAGGTCATCCAAGAAATCCATTATTAATTTAAACTCTCAGCTGTTGTATAGATTAGACAAATTAGATGCACTGTTTGTTCACGAGAATAAATTGCTGCAGCACTTTGTTCTATATTATTAGGTGATGTTGCACTGAAAGCGATCGTCCAATCATCATCCTGTGAGATTCCCAGTCTCACAGGAAAAAGTAAAGGCCAATTGACAAACTAACTCCTTTGCAGTTACTTTTGCACTTCCCATTTTTATTTAGCAAAATATGACCCACTTTTGGCACGGTGTTTTATTTTGAGAATTTCAGGAATCAATCTGACTTCTGTCAAATACAAATTTAACGTGTGCAGTGTTGCCAGAAAAACAGAGCCCTGAGCTTGCTGGAGTAAACACTGGCACTGTCTAGAAAGACTGCGAATCAATCTGAATAATGTGCTGCACAGTCACCTGCTGTGAATTAGAGGTTAAACGTGCATTTGCGACCACCTCGGCTGACCCAAAGCTCCTGGAGAAGCCGATTGAAGGCCACAGGAAAGGAGCGGGACGCATTGTCCTGAAATAAAGAACAGCTGACTCCTGGTGTCCACTGGGCCTCATAATATTGAAGTGAAATAACAAGTTAAACATGGCAGCTACAACAAATGAGCTGCGGAGTCTCATCTCCTACTGCAGAGTTTGTAAGGATAATTGAACTGCCTTCCACTGTTAATTGGCTCTGTAACTATACTGACCTTGGCAAGTGACTTTCTGTCCAAATGTGCCAATAAACTGCTGTGCCATACACTCCAATTTGTTCAATTTAGTAGGATCAAATAACAATACCGCAGCGCGCAGTCGGCGAGGTTTAGGACAGCACTATCTTGTCTTTGAACTCCACCTTGTTGGGTGGAAAGTGAAACACTGACTGTGAGGTTAAAGTGGTGACTTTCAGCTGTAATTCCGCAGCACTCCTGTCCATATCTGATAAAAACATATACATAGTGTAGAGCTTTTTATCACATCTCTACAAAGGGTAAAAGGGCAATTAATTCCATATCCTTCACCCAATGTAGATGCCAACGGCCTGAAACCCCTCTGAATAGGAAGGTCATCGCTTCAACCGTAAAGACATTACTTCCTTTCAAATCCAGCGGGCTGGGAAACATATGTCTAACATAAAATGTAGCGCTGTATTTCCCCGCATGCTGATACTAATCAGATCCATGAATAGCACCGGTGTAACGTGCACCGAAGCAACAACACGGTCACATCTGCAATGTGCCCTGAGCGAGGGTTAGCGAGGGAACACGAGAAGGTGCGCACCAACAGCCCACTATATCATCTTCCTCCCCCTTCTCCTTCTGTATCCCCCACTGTTAATCATCGCTCCGGCTCATCCCTTCGTCGTGTCCGTGAAAATCAGCAGAAAAACCACTAAACTTAAGGGGGAGAATTTTAATGACGTCTTTCACCAGAGAACCTAATGGTAATGTTAAAGACGAGTCCCATGAAGGCAGCAAATAAATCTAATTAGAGGGGAGATATGCTCATGCGCCTGTAGGGTGAGGATTAGCCAGCTGCTGTTATGCAATCCATACTTGTCATAAACTACAATCTGACTCGTGTTGCCTGGGATATTGAGATGTGCATTAGCACGGAGGAGATTATCATCATGAAGGATGGCAAGCTGTTTCTCTCCTCCATTCTCTCATTTAGTCACTTGCGCATTCAAATCTTCCACTTGACAAATTGCTCCTCTTGCATAAACAAGAGGTGTGTTGAGATGTTTCCCCAAAGAAGGGAGAGAAAACTCCTGAATGAGACGTTTCACCTCCACACCTCTCCAGACAGTTCGTGTACATTCATGCAGTTGTAAAGCTGAGCTCAAAGCACAGCTAATCAGTCAAGTCAGACTTCTCATCTTGTTTGAGTATATAAGCAGTAAAGAAATCCAGCATCTGTTGGAGGAATTCCTGTCAACCAAAAAAAGAAGATAACAACAGATGAAAACAGCAGCAACAGTTGTTGCTGTTACTTGAAAATAGCTACAGTCCAATTTCAGTCGAGCGACGCTGTTTACATGCATTGAAAAGTCCGATTTCAGTGAAGTTAAGCTGGTAATTTGATTTTCTCAAGTTGCACGTGAACACAGTGAGTCAGACCTGAATGGGAGCTCTTTGGGGTTTTTTTACAGTGCTGCTGATGAAGTTGACTCAGTTCAATAAAGATAAATGCAGTTTATAGACTTTCCGTTTGGAGCTGCTCAAGTCGATATCTTTCTCATAACAGAAAGCCAACTGTCTTCTTGGCATGGCCCAAAAAAAAAGAAAGGAGGCGCTGCGCAGGGTAACGAAGCTACGGAGAAATATCACCCAGTCCTGCAGCTCTGTGCAGGTTTATGGCCCGCCTGTGGTCATGGGTTTGGTTTTGTAACCTACAACTTTACTATTTTGGTTCACTCTCATTGCTTTTATAGCGTCGCTTTCGGCTGCTGCAGGCATCTGTTTCCAGTGAGGAATGAATACAGCTTATAAAGCCAACTGTACAGTCACCGCTCGGCCCCAAACCGCAGAGAGACAAAGGTAACAATGAGCTCAAGAGATTGGAGATTGTGTTCCCATTAATTCGACACAAACATTTGCGAGCGTCTGTGTCAAAGAGCTCACGTTATCAACAGCAGTCAGCCGTGACGATCTGACCACTGACGGGTAAAGTGAATAACAACCATCGGCTCCTCATCAAGCCACCTGTTGCACTGTGGGCCGCAAAGAAAGTGAATATTTTGTCTTAGGAAAACAACAAAGAGGCCAAACTGTGAGCATCACCAAACCTGCAGCTCGTGTGGACTTCTCCTTTCTCTGCAGTGGTCAATACGAGAGCCAACAGCTGCCAAGTGCTGATCGGGTCATGGGTCGCCAAGGCACGTTCAAGATCTCACAGACGAGCTGCTGAAGATTGGCTGGTCCTAAAAGAACGGTGTTTGCACACAGTGGATCGCAGTCCGTTGAGTTCAGAGCTGCATTTGAAGGGCTTCGAAAATATTAGTGAGGTGCTCACGATGCCTTGGTGGATTAGTGTGAGTTTTAGTCTCTGAGTTGTGTGCTGCATGTTTGAAAAACAGAGCTATTTCTTGTTTCTGTGATTTGGCTTGATGTCTTTGAAAAATAAAGAGCCATCATTAGTGAGTTAGTAGTAGTTACAATGGTAGCAGTTCTAGTAGTAGTAGTGGTAAATACTTTGGTGGAGTTCTGAGGAAGGAGGACGATCAGCAGACACGATGCTGACAAACTTTCAGTGAGCACAATTAGAAATATACATTTACAATTCTACTTTGCTGTGTCATGTCGTTCTATAAGGTCTGAACAGAAGTGCAAAAGAGTTCAGCAGGAAGCCACGAACACGAACCAACCTTCATTTCCCCAAGTAATTAAAACTGTTTCCATGTTCAGCGACATGTTCGCTGGGTGACACAGGCGCTCTGTGTGGAGCATCCTTCAGCTTTTAAATGCAGCAAGGATACGTCTGTGCAGGCTGTCGCTCTCCAGCCTCTTTCACACCTTTTACTGTGCTTTGTCACACCAGCTGTTGATGCATGAGAGGTCAGGTCCTCGGGGCTGGACTCCGCCACGACACAAAGTTAACTCCTTCCTGTTTGGATGGGAATCTTTTTTTTTTTGAAACGGTGAGCCCTGACCACAGACGGCCAAAAACTGTTTTAAAGCAAAAGTCACAAAAAGACGGTTTATTCCCAGTCTGGTGATGGATGTGTCTCCTTTCTTCTGCACATGTCAGGCTGAGTTTTCAGCAGATAACGTTTAATATCTTTAAAAGAAGGAACTAAATTTTCCTTTCGGAGCATTTCTCACTCTCACCAATTTACAGCCAGAACTGTGTTTTTTTTCTTTCTTTCTTTTTTATAGTTCAAATGCAGAAAAAGTAATAAAAGAGGGGAAGGCGATGGCAACTCAGTTAATACTCCCACAGCATTTTATTCAGAATAAAATATTGGAAGCTAAAATGGCACCCCAGAGATGCATATACAAATAGCCTGTGAGGAAAAGTTTCCTTCTTACTTTCCTTCTTTCTTTCCAGTCTTCATTTTTCTCTTTCCACCCTCCCCCCCTTCCCCTCCATCTCTCTGTCTCCAGTGTCTTTCAATACTCTTTCTCCTTCATGATTGTACAACTCAGCCGGCATCCTTAAACTCTCGCAGCTCCTTTCTCTGTCTTCGGGCATTGTTAGGCAGCGCTCTGTAAACATTCAGAGAGTGGAAACTTTCTGGTGAACACTGTCTCTCGCAGTCAAGCATAGCAAAGCAACAGCAAAATATCTTTCCTCTTCCTCCTGCAGTGGCGGTCTGCGCTGTCTTTTAGCTGACATGTTCAAATCAATAATTCACATCCAGTGAGTGCTCGTGTTTGTGTGCGCGCACACAGATGTGTGTGTGTCCGTGTCTGTGTGTGTCTGTGTGCTGCAAGTTTGTCTACATGCATGAGATTGTTTTGGAGATCCGTGCCGGCTATCAGAAAGGTCTTCTGCGTGTCTGACAGGTCGACGTGTAGGTTTATCAGGCAGATCCGGGGTCTGATATCATTCTTACAGGCAATTAAAGGCTGCAGCAGGTGCTGGATTGCAGCTAATAAGGACTACATACTGTCTGTCTTTGCGGTTAAGTGACAGAAGAGCTGTTAGTGCATCACGTTCAGACGTCTGTGAGCCTCCGCAGGAGTGCAGCGCTCCGCCTGTGTGTGCGTGTGAGCGCCAACTCGCATGTTGGTTTGTGACAAGGCCACAGACATTAATATTCTCACTGCATAAGCGGGTTTGCCACTGGCACTATTATCTTTGTGGAAAAACAAAATGAACAGCACAATCCGTTTCCAAAATGGCCTCGGCACGGTGCAGAGGATAATCATATAATTTGCAGATTTAATTGGAAATATAAATCCCAATGCACACACCATTACAGGCAGCTTTGATATACACCTTGCCGATTGATGCATGATGACACCTCGCAAATGCGGAGGGTCACCCGTGTCACTTTTAAATATCACAGCACCCTGGGAAACCTGATTGGGAGCGCCAACAACACATTTAAATAGCTGTCCGCCGCACATATTGCTGAGCGAAATTACCTCCACAACTGTCTCTGTCTGCTGCAGATTAGATTGGCTGTATTTTCTTTCGCTGGTCATTTTCTCCATTTGATAGAGCGAGGCACATCTCGTGTTTTGTAGCTGCCACTGTTTTTTTTGTGTGTGTGTGTGTGTGTGTGTGTTGTTTTTTTGCATTCGAATTCACTAATGCAGTTGGCACGCAGTATTCCAACATTTTGGTCTGGTTTTATATGTGAGAGGGCCATTAAAGTATTCTGATGTTTCATCTGGCAGCGAAGCCGGCTGGACGGTGGTACACCTGGAAAAGGCTGCAGGCTCCTTGTACATGGCCATACAGTATTGCAGCAGAGTGTAATGCTTTATCAATAAACCACTGGACCGTTCGCTGTTTTCATAATGGAGTCGTGAAAGCCCGCTCTGGCTCCTAATTACCGAGGCAAACAGGGCTTGGCAGCAATTCAGAGGAAAAAGTGGAGAAGAAAGGGATGGAGAGACGAGAAGGGGGAAGGACACAAGAAGAAAGACCTGAGGAAGAAAAAAAAAGCGCAGTTTGCCAGTTCACCCCCCCCCCCCCCAACTCAAAGTTAATTATATCTGCTGAAGCAGGAGAGAAGCTCTTGTTATGTCTAGTAGACCAACCTCAGAGTTCCTAGCAAGATCCATATCGCTCCCCTAAGTCTCCCGCTCTGATAAGACAAAGTCCGTCCACATTTGCCCTCTAAACTTTCCCGTCTTTACTGTATAAAAGTTTATCTCAGATTGAAGTCATGCTAATGAAAAAGAAGATCATAAATGTGCGGCACCACATTTATTCTTCAAATAAAATGGGAAAATGAAAGCGAAAGCCAGACCCCATCCGAGATTAGGATAAATAAATATGAATTAGGATAAATTGGCAGGTAGATAAACAGGCAAAACAAAACATGAAAGGTGCTTTTAGTGAGATTGTCGGAGTATTTCCTGCCGGTAAGTCATGAGAGCTGCTCTTTGAGCTTGTGTGTGCATTAGGAGAAGGTTTGATCCTTTGAAATTGAGGTGAGCTGCTTATATCTGCACTCCCCACTTTGTATCCCTTCAAAGAAATACATCTGTGATAGTCGGCCGGGCTCCGGCTTGATTTGTCACCTTGACATGTGATATTGCTGCACAGAGCGGTTGGTCTCCTGGAGCCCACAGAGCTTGGCGCCACCGTGAGCTGCAGCCTCTTCTGGGAGCCTACCTATTGTGTTTGTGCGTTTCATGTGAAACGTGCACCTTGGTAACACCAGACTACTCTTTAGTTATCTTGATAATATGTTTTTTTTTAATACTGTTATTTTAATTAGAACAAACAAGTTTCTACCTACCTCAGTGATGGTGATGCATTATGGCCAATTAAGTATGTTTCACTTTTAAAAATACACAATTGTCAGCAAAGGGTGACGCTTGGTTTGCAGGAAGACAGAGTTTGTTCTCTTCATTTCTTTTCCTGTGTGTGTTACAACTGCAGGTTGTTCTTACCAGAGCAGAGTTGGATCCAATGGTCATTGAGGGATGTGACATATTGCCACCAGAATACAAAATATGTAATGTGCTGTTAATAATTTAGTTATTTTGTTCATTTATTCCCACACTGCGCTGCTCACAATGCATGTGTGGGTTTTTGGCTATTTTGCACATGGCAGCGAACACTTCTGCATAAATGTCAAAGTAAAATAGGAAACGGTATCAAGAAGCTTTTCACACATTATTTTTAGCGTGCGCCGCTGTGACGTTGTTTTCTTTTCAACCAGAAGCGGTGGCAATTTGGAGCTGCAGGAAATGTGACGTGGACACATGTGTCCCCTTAGTATTGAGCCTGACAGCAGAGAGGGACAGGTCTTAACCCAAGGCCATTGGGCAGCTCTAATGACTATTGACAACAACCTGAGCCTCTTTGACTTTCCAACTAATTCACTCTTGGAAACAGGGAATCGCTGCCTTAAGCCAACAACAAATGAGGAGGGAAAAATGAAGCGTTGGTACGCCGTAAATGCTGCTCATCTCCAAATCAAATATTAGGATCCACTGTAAGTTGGAGTAATTCTCTCCTCCCGCTGAACATTTTGCCCCTGAGATCTTCAAAAGGCCATGCAATGTCTTTTTGGCTGTTACTGCTTCAATAACACCTCTCTTAAAGCTCCCTGCTCGCAGGTGAATATGGACATTGTGTTAAGAGCATATTGATCCAAGAGGCACTAATGACAGCACTTTACCACATAACACCCATAAAAACTTCACTTTACTTATAAACTAAGCTGTTACACCGAATGACTTCACAGTAACCCTTGATAAAAGCCCAAAATCATCTCACTCATTACCGGCAACAGTTCAAGAAAAATGGCTGGGTTCAGCACTGATTGGACAGGTCGAAAGTAAAGTTTCTGAAGTTTTGTTTATACATATAAACCTGCAGCTCTGTCTTCAGTGAGAGATGCTCACTTTGTTTGCTGTCATGACTCCGAACGACTCTGGCTGCATTTGCATGGTCACTTTAGATTTCCATCTGATCCTCATTCGGTCAGTTTACTTCCATTCCACACTGAAAGTCGGTATTAATGTGAATTCATCTCGATTCCTCCTTTCTTAACCTCGTGTGGCTGACTTAAACTCAAACTAATTGCAGTTGTCTCCTTTATTTTTACACTTCACAAGGCGATAACTCACACAGGCCAAATACAACCCTCGTTCCTAATGAGCAGCTAACTAGTTGCTGCTAACAAGCTGATATTACTGAACCTTTAAACTGAGGCGATGTACAGTTCAAGTTTTCTGCTGTTTCATGTCAGCAAGTGAGCAATGATTTGATGAGATTTTAAAGTTCATGATTATTGAGTGTGTTTGTGTGTTGTCTTTTGGGTAGAACGATCCTCATCAACCCAAAACTGTTTTTTCTCTGAATGGACATATCAGTTTTGTTGAGGGCGAGACGAGGAGGAGGAGGAGGAAGGTGAACAGAGGAGAAAAAAGGGGGGAAGGCGCTGCAGGGATGCTGGTATTGGATAATGAGGCAGAGCGAGGGGAGAGTGACGGGCGATCCGGGTGGGGGCCGTCTGATTCACATGCCGGCAGAAAGCGGCGGCCGGCAGCCAATCGGACCACAAACATCTAAAGAACTTTCTCTTTTTTTTTTCGCCAGACATGTGAGATCAGAGTTTCGTCCTCCTCCACAGCACAGGGAAGGGGAATGCTTTATGACAGCCGTAATTAAAGTCGCCTCAGACTGAGCACTTCCCCTTTTACTCAGTTTTCCGTGTGAGCCCAATTCTCTGAAGTCCAGCCCCTCAGGACAAACACTGGGAACACGGGCGTGTTCAAGTAACCTCCTTTTATCCTAATGATCATAACCCATAGCTAATGGAGCACCAAACGCCGGCTAAAACGATTCAAAAAAGTGGCACGAATATATGCAGTTATAATGATAGAGTTAGCGGTGGCGTCGGCAGTGGTGACTTTCCAAGTCCTAATTATGTTGCGGTCATCAAGATCATTATTTTCCCTGTGTGTCTCAAGAGATGGAAAACCGGACATAATGAGGATCAAATGTACAGCATGCATAGTTTCATGAACAATTCACTCTCTGAAAACCACGGTGTGAACTTGACAGGCAGGTCACAGGGGCACTGAGAGGTCACGCGGAGCCTCGCGCTAAGATCCAAAATATATTTAGCATTTTAAAGCTGCGGATCTCATTTACTTGCTCAACATTTATTTACTCAACACCGAAAACTGTGACAATTTAAATCAGCTTTAATTTTGAAATTGGAGCAGTATGGAATTAGGGAAAAAAGGATGTGAATTGCAGAAAACTAAAGGCCTTTTTTTTTTCATTTCAAGGAGAAAAAAAAATCCTGGCACAAAGAAACTTGCAAAAGAAAGAATTAAATGCTGCTGAAGACAAGAACAGGCCAATGTGGGTGTAACAGGCATGATTAAGGCAATTATTCAGGAGAGTACATTCTTGAAGGCCATGAAGCAGTTTTTCATAATCTTCCCGTGTTACATTTTTGTCTTCTGTTGCAAAATGTGAAGAAATACGAGGCAGTGAGAGAAGAACTTTATGATGATGTTGGATTGAACGTCTGAAATCTGTTTGATCAGATAATCCGCTTCCATCCTCACATTTGTGTGTTACAAAATGGAACGTGTGTGTGTGTGTGTGTGTGTGTGTGTGTGTGTGTGTGTGTGTGTTAAGGGGGGGCCAACACACCGATCGGGTGACAAAAGATGACAGTTTCCTATTTTTTAATTGCCATGGTTCCTGTTGCCTGGCTGCCTGGGGGGGACAGGAAGGGTGCAGACACAAATATTCTCTAATGAGTATTAATCTAATCACTGTCTGATATAAACAAGGCCCGTGTAATGATGGCAGACCCCCACCACCGTCACTACCTATCTCTGGCATTTAGGCGGCAGGGCATTTGCATTTCCTGAAGAAAAAAAAAAAAAACCTGAGACGGAAAGAAAAGGAGAAGTCTTGACAAATTGAAGGACATTCTTGAGGCGGGAACAGGGAAGGATAATGATGACGAGAGGAATTACCACTCCTGTTGCTTTTCAAGAAAGTATTTGACTTTTAAAGGAGCAACTTGTCATTTATTAATTAGGCAACGGTGTTTCCGTGGTAACTGAATGTGCACTGGGCGTCACCGGGCTCGGCCGTCTGTATGTTTGTCATACCAGTGGTGTAGCAACCGGAGGAGGTGCGTTCCCTTCAGGAAGACAGTGAAGATGATGATAAAGTTAGAGTATGTGGAACCAAAGGAAAATATGTGAGTGTGTTTGAGAAGATATTGGCATTGAGGAGGGAAGATTACTTATCTGTTGTTGTCATACGCAGCAGCAATGACACCGACACCAGTGGGAAATAAGGCTTCTTGTGTGCTCACCTTAACAAAGAAAACAGTGAAAACTGCACCCTTGTCTGTCTTGTTTACCTCACTAGATTGAGAGGGTTAGCTCCAAGGGCAAGGGGACATGAATAATGCCTACCACCTGCACCTGTTTCCTCTGGATGCTGCGGCTTTAATTACCTCAATTAGCATTTGGGAGATTGTTTGTAAGGATCTGTATCTACAGTGATGGAGCATACGCTCAGAGGGGATGCTAACTCATTGGAAAACACAGACAAATTGTCTCCCACTATAACCTTCTGCAGTAGTTGTGACTCGGAGCGCTCTCAGAATGAGTTCTGTGCTGTGCTCAGACGGAGAGAGATATAGCGATAATGTGTTGACACGTGATCAAATAAGACGCCATGCTGCTAAACATTAGTATGTCATGTGGAAGGTGCCAGCACGGTGAAAAACTACAGGAGGAGCGGCTAATCTCCGATCTGCAGAACAACAAAACGGCACCATTTGTAGCCAGGAGATGACACAGATGTGAACTGAAAGTATCCTCCGACTGTCCTCCTCGCTGCGAGACTTTATTAGAAGTCTGCAGAGGGAGCGGTGCCGGTTTCTGCCTCCTTTTGTTGAGCCAACCCGCCCAAAGTACACTGCACCATGATTTTGTTCCTGCTTTACCCAGTGATCTGTAACATGTGATTTGTCCCCTTTCATTTCCATAATGGCTTCTTGAGCTCTCTCATGGAAACATATGGAGACCCCTTCTCACTGTATAGGATTTGTCCTGCACTAATGGAGCTGAGATTGGATTCTGGCACTTATGTGTGCCTAGATGATTCCTCCTTTTTAGTGCCGTTCTCTTTTGCCTCATACATAATACATAGGGTTAAAGCAGTATTGCTTTGCAGGAGATCTCATTTATTAACATGGAAGTCTCCCAGGGATCAGAAAGCTCAGCATCAAAGTTTGGCTTCAGCACGGCTCTCATCATCATCACCACCATCATCATCACTGGGAAGCACTTGGGATTCACATCAACAGGTTGGACGGGAATAATTAACAGGATCTAATCAGGGCTTTTATTCAAAATTAATTGTGTAGCGGTCTTTATAGTGGATGTTTTAGGATGAAATCATTTCTCTTTCCCTTTTCCATCAAAAAAGCCCTTAATCTCCTCAAGTTTTACGACTGTCCACCTGCAGGAGACGCCAACAATTAGAGCAGCAGGGTTTGCCTGGTTGGACACCAAATTAGGTGAATTTAACACACTGAGCATCATCACTCCAAACAATGACAGTATTATTGATTTATATCTTCATTGTGATTCATTTTTACCTGCATCACTTCCAATCGGAAAATTTTGAAGGTTGCAAATCAGCATTTTGTCATTGTAAAAAACATTTCTTTAGAGCCATTGTTGCTTTTTATTGACCATGTTTATGTACTGTATGTACATATTCATTGTGGATGAGTGGGACTAACATCTTTTTACTTTATGTGGTTAATACTGGAGCAACCTGCTGCAGTAGCATTGAATAGAAATACTTGTGTAAATATGAATTCCTCACATTCTATGTACAACAATGCCTGAAAATATGGTCCTGCTTGACTTATTATCAATAGTTTTTGAGGACAAAAATCTTGAAAATATCTGTTAAACTATTTAATCAGGATTTTAAAGGAGCGTCACTCACCACTGTCCTCCGTGAGCTGTGTTGATCTCTGACTTCCCAGTTATTTGTTATTTTCAGATTGGATACCTTGTTGTGAAGCATTACACCCCGAACCTTTGAAGTAAGTTTCGGAGACACCGACTGAGAAGTTTGGGTCAGCTGGAGCTCTCGTCTGTAAGAGCTAACTTGTAATTAGATCCGAACACAAATTGAATATTTAACTGAAGCAGGAAAAATCCCTAATTCCACCCGCGCATCCCTCCAGATAATGGCCTTGATTGTGTCTATATTGTGTCCAACAGGAGGAGGTCTTATAAAACACCCCCTTGCCCCCAGTCTGACCTGAACTGAAGGTAGACTGAGCCCAGAGCAATTACCTCTCTCTCCTTATATGCCTCTCTTTCCTTTGCTCGCTCGCTCCCTCCAAGAGGTAGGCACATCTCCATAAGTTATTTCATTATCTCGCCAGCTCCGCTTTTTCCTTCTCTGCTTTGTTTTTCTATCTCCCTGTGTGGATTGCTTCCTTTGGGAGGTCACACCGAAGGGTACGGGATTATCTCCTAAATAGAGGGCATTCCAGAAATGATTTGGCAGTCAAAGTGTTTGATATAATAATCTGGGCTGCCACACGTCCACAGCATTTATTGGCAAATTTGCAAAAAGAGTTTGTGGTACTCGTCACTCCTGTTTTTATGTTCAGTCCCGCTACACTTTAGTTGTCCTTGTTGTTTTTTTCCTGCATCTGGAGTCGTAGATCTAAATCAGCCTGTATGAGGTTAAGTGGTTAAAATGCTAAAATGGTCAATGACACCGCTGGAGTTTAGAAAATATACATATGTTCATTAAACCCTCGCAGGACTCCAGATATCTGGCCGTTTGGTTGGCTCATTGCAGCTGTATCCACAGGACTCTTTGGTGGGAGATGGTCTAACGACTTTTGAGTGTCATTAGGAAGCAAACAGTAGAAATTAGTTGGCAGTGTTGGGGGTGAGGAGCTCTACAAAATCATCTTTTGATTGTCTTATAATGTCGCGTAGGCAGTTGTGTTGTAATTAGCAGTATTTAGTAATCCGAGGTAGACACCAAAAGGCTTTGTTTTTTCCCAGCGTCTCATTGTACAGCCTCATTTTAGGCGTTATGGTGGTAAACAACAGTTGCAAAGGTGCAATAGGGAAATAATTTATGTAGTTGGAGCTTTTTTATTGTTCAGGCAAAATTTAAGTTTTTTATTTAAAAAGGGCTTTCATCCATTCGCTCGGTTTTTTCCATTTTTTTTGCCCGCCACATCGATGTTCGTATGACTTTGATCACACAAGTTTAATAATCATCGGAGGGTCTGACGACAACAAAGGGGTTTGGGGATGTATTTTTTTAAGTGTTTTTTTTTTTTGAGAGTGTGTGTGCATACAGTATGACTGGGAGTGTTTGAAGGTGTGTGTTCCCACATGCCTCCGTCCTCTCCTGGTCTGACTCTGTAGTGCTTTGATTTGAGCGCGGTGATCCAGCTAAGACTCGGAGCAAATACACGGATTAGGCCGCAGCAGTGCAGATAACGCTCTGATCAAAGTGGCCCCGCTGCTCCGACAGGCACAGGAGAGGAAAATATGTTAAAGGAAGAGGCGCGCGCGCACACACACACACACACACACACACACACACACACACACACACACACACACACACACACACACA
>JAUESE010000080.1:5312607-5323312 GCA_032274725.1 Malacoctenus triangulatus
TGTGTGTGTGTGTGTGTGTGTGTGTGTGTGTGTGTGTGTGTGTGTGTGTGTGTGTGTGTGTGTGTGTGTGTATATTTTGAGCACTGGCTTGTCGGTGGCCAGCAGCAACCTTGAAACCCGGGAATCCCATGTGAAACGTGACGGTGCGCTCGGTGTGTTTATCACCTATCACTAATTGATTAATGCTTTTTACCGCTGATGTCGCCGAGAAAACAAATGGCCAGTCTCCCCATACACACACACACACACACACACGCACGTCGCTGAACTTCATGTAATTAACGCCTGAAAGGACCATGTTTTTCAGATGCGCCTGTGCTGATGTGGAAAATAAGAAGGGATTAATGCAGCCCTCTGTTAATTCGGCAGCCTGCTCCAACACAAGAGGCTGACCCGATATAGACAGTGAATCCTATGTGGTTAATAGGGTAATTAATACTTAAGTCTTCTTAACACTGTACCATTTTCTATGGTACCGTGACGCAACACCTTGTGTTCACGAAGGGCGTCAAGGGATTTCGGTACAAATCTCCTCTTAACCATCCAATTAAAAAGCTCATCAACACTTTTATATACTGTATTAGGCTCCTCGGCAAGGCAGCATGTTGTTTGGGGAAGCGATGGAGGTGATACTTATCGTCTCGTCACAGCAGTCGTTTAATTCGTTCTCATGTTTAGGCAATGGAATAAAAATGGTTTGGTTTTCTTCTTTTTTTTTAGAAAAGCTTTAAAATGTTCTCACATCAACGCCGTCACATATCGTGATTCATAGTCAGGTGTCTGGTCAGTCGGCTCTTTGAGTAATGTGAAGAGTGACATGTCAAGGACTTTCATGAGGGACAAAGAAGCTAAAAGTCTGCCTGATCAGAGGGATGAATGACAAAGGGAATGGGGATTGAGGTTAGAAAGGAAGAGTGTGGGGAAGAGAAGGTGAAAGGCGGGAGAGATGGAGCGAGGATGGAGGGAGAGAGAGAGAGAGAGAGAGAGAGAGAGAGAGAGAGAGAGGGGAGGGTGTGATTTCCTGTGCGACAGAGCCCCACAGCAGACACGGGAGGAATAGCAGGTAACCAGAGCTGTGGAGACGCCGGCTGCTGCCACGTTTCTCTTTTGTCACGTCATTTCATAAAGACGAGCTTCTGAAAAGACATTTCCTTGTGAGAAAAGTTCCCCTTTGAAGGTCATTTAGCCGGAGAACAGAAGGCAACGATTGAACAAGGCGCTCCTTTGTGTCTCTCTTCTGTTTTGGCCGACACGACAACAGAAAGCCCAACGAAGTTCATGTGAGGCTGTTGAAAGACCAGCACACGGATGACTGAGTGAAGTCACCCGCTAAAAAATGTTGAATTATAAATCAGTCTACACATTAACAAACTACTTTTCAATGGGAGTAAAGCCACTGGGAACGAGGAGGAAAAAAGAAAACTTCAGGACTGTTTTATTAAAGCGCTGCAGAAAGCTGTTGGGTAATAAAACTAAACCTTTGATAATACTTCAAATCCCACTTGATTTAAACATTTTGAAGCTCTTTCTGCACTTTTTCAGCTTCACACTCTCTGGTGTGCAAACTGAATGTCCTTGCTCATATAGCACATATACACACAGACGCTCTATTTAGAAGTATTCATGAATATTGTATTGTGTATTGTTCTTTTGTTTCAAATCCCCGTGGTAAACGGTTAAATATTTATTGCTGCATACTAAACGCATTATGTAACTGTGTAGATCTGTTTTAGTCTGATGCAGATGGGCATCCCACCATCACAGTCCTGATCTAATCTCTTGGATTAACGTCAAATCTTTCTTATTGCAATAATGCACATTATTCAATTTGATCCCCAATAAAACCATACGATAAACCTGTCAGAATTATAATATTAAAGAATGACTGTCTGGTTTTTCGGCCCGTCGGGGGTGAAAAGTTGCAGGTAGTCAATGTTAAATTGATCCCTCAGACAGTTTGCTGCTGTTTATTGTTTGCTCTGACCAGACTGTAGGTGCGAACACTTCAGACTGAGACATCATCGAGGAAACCCAGGTGTAAGATCCTCTCTATGAGGGGGATCTGACTGCTTTCGCTCGAGTAAGGCAATGTGCAAAATGTAAAATAAAATAAGAATGACCAGAAAATATTTATTTAAATTCAGCATCAATTCATCAACATGCTTCCATCCACAACTAGTTTATCTTAGTATTTGTTTGCTTTTTTTTAATGCAACATTAGTTCAGTGTGAGCTCAATGAAAGCGACAAGGCTCCCTGCAAAAGTAGCTGATTACAGGAGAATACACGATTATTGTCCTAATTGTTTCTATTTTTGCTGCTTTGGTGTTGTTGAAGACATTAGACGAAAGGAGAGAAAAGACATCAGTTGGTATCTCGTTGTCCCCAGTTAAAGTTTGATCATTTTGCCTGTAAAAACAGAACGCAAGAGATAAATGACACGACGGCACCATAACAAACAAATGTATGATTGCAATTTATCCACTGCAACAAGATGCTGTATTAGGAAAAAAAAAGTGATTCTTTCAAGTACCTCGAACAGAACCAGAGTTGGCCAGCTGTCAGTGAACATGTTAGCAGATTTGCCAGCAGGTGTGATAGCATGTTTACTGCCACTGTAACCAATTCAGACAACGATGCCAATCTTGTGAGGCACTCGCTGCAGAGTGAAGCTGGAGATCCTTTCATCCAACGTTTCTAAATTACTTTTGTTGAACCTGATGAGGACAGAGAGGAAATAGAGAACTGAGTGGACCAGAAAACAGCCAGAGGAAGTGATTCACCCAGCGGCAGCTCAAGGGCTGATGACAGAATTCGCAGGCCGGCGAGGTGGATGCAGCTACCCTGACTCGCGGAGTACAGCGATGTGGCACAGATCATGCTTCCACTGAGTGCATACACTCTACAGTCAGTCAAGTTAACGCAACATGGCATAAAACAAAGGAGAGGAGAGCCTCCTGAAGTCACAGTTTGCCTTCTTCAGTCACATCCTGCAAACAGCTACTTTCTGGTCATGAGTTTCTGAGAACCCATCGTGGTTAAGCACAAACAAAAAGACGTTTCTTTGCATCACCAAGTCACACCTTCACTCACACAGACACTGGACAGAGATGAACCAGCTCAGAGTACACAAGCAGCAGTAACTCGTTTTTCTCGGTTGTACCGACGTGGAATGCGGAGTTAGCTACTCAGACTTGTTATATTTCACAGCAGATGATATTGGTAATTTCTCCTCCGTGCCTCCGGTGCAATAACGCGCATGTGGATGAAGCTTTAATTAGGCGGAGACAGCGTTCCAGTGAACATCTGATATCTAACTGTGCTAATCAAAATGTGCTCTGCGACGAAGGTAAACATCCAAATTGGTACAACTCGGAAATAAAAGTCAGCACGGATGACAGCCGCCCTCAGCAGCGCGATATTCGGCCCGACAGTATAAAGGAGCTGAAAGGTCAGCGTGGTCAACAGAACGGCCACAATACCGACGGACTGTTCTACATAGTCTGTGTCTCGGGAACAAGGGCATTTTCAACCTTTAAATATGACACATCCAGGGAAAAGCCTATGAGACAAGTGTGACCACTCTCAATTGTGTGCCTCTTCTAAATGTGATGACTACACACAACGATGCGGCACAATAGTAAGTGGCATAGCCGGGTCCAAATAATCAGCTGAATGAATGCATTTTTCAGACACCATTATTCGGATGTGGCGATGCGCACACAACAAACGTACCCCACAACAAACGGAGGCATCTGGAGGAGGGGAGGAAAAAAAAGTTCCTTTCACTGAGCTGGCATGATAAGAGCGTCTGTATTTCCACTCCCTTTATCACTTCCCGTCCCAGACAATGGATTGAATTTCAAAAGCCAATAAACAAGGGAGATGTCCATTCTGCATGGCAGTTATCACAAGCCTGCGTCCCGTTCTCATTTGCTCCCCCCTTCGCTTCCCCCCCTCTCTCCCCCTCCCGTCTTTTCCTTTTCCCCCCTTTTTTTTTCTGAAATGAGAAGGAAAAGAGAGATGAAAATTAAAAGTGGGGAGGGAGAGCTGAGAGAGAAGAAAGGGAGCAGAGGAGATGAGACGCCTTCATGCTCCGGCTCTTCTTTCATTGGACTGATAAAGGAAAGCATCAAGGCCAGGGGTGGATGTGGGTTTTTTTTTTTTTTTTTCTGTTAACTGAATGAGGCTTTTGAGGGTGATAGTGAGGAGCCGCTCCCCTGAGAGATGTTTGGAGGAACGGGGAGTGGTGAGCCAACATAATAAATATTCTTATCTGTTATTGTCATTGTAATGGGACAGGGCAGAGGGAGGGAGGATGCGACAGCGGATAGTTCTGTCGGTGCCAGGGGACCTGACTGTGTTGACATGCAGAGGAGAGAAAATCAAAGGAGGAGACGAAGAGTGAGAGGCGAAGGAGAGCGCAAGAAAAAGATTTTAAGCCAGAGGGAGTTGGCGTGTAATTATTGATGGGTCGTCCTGCTCGAGAAAGAGGACATAAACAAGAAAAGGTGACAGTGAGCCTCCCCCCCCCGCAGCCTATTGCTTTACTGTATCACTCACCACCAGGTGCTCTCAACAGGCAGGAGGGAAGTGTAGTTAAGTTGAAAAGCGCATCATAAATGTGCAATTATGTCGGCTTTCTTATAGCATCTCTTTGACAAAACATCCGTTGTAAAGTGTGTGAAGGCGTAAAAGACTCACACGCCAGTAATTATTATGGCCAAAAAACAGTTCATTACCACCATCCCTGGATTCCTTCAAGAAGAAAATGAATAACGCTCGAAGATTTCGACTTTACTGAACTTTAGCATGCTAATTTATGCTACTGACCAATTGTAAATTGTCTTGACACTGCTGGTCACTGTGGGAAATGAGATCCGGAGAGGAGAGCGATCATAATAACTGTCCAATTTCTATGAAACCCCGCGACGTTGGAGAAGGAGCTCCTCCACAGAAGTCTGTCGTCGGACTACAATGGACGGCACAGAAACATTGCTGTTAATTAACTCGGCCAACTTCTGATCTCCAACAGCTCCGGTTTAAAGTTTGGTTTGGTCCGAGCAGAAAAGTTTGTGGAGGATTTTCTTTTTTCCCTTCATGTCCAAAATAAAAAAAACCCAGCATGATCTTTATTTTTACAGTTGAAATAGAAACTGATTGCTTTGGGGAGTGAAATGATTTTTTTTTTTTTTTTTTTTTACATCATTTTTTTTCTCATTTGTTCTTAAACTGCTGAGGTTACTCCCAAACATTTACTAATACATGTCCCAAAATATGTAGAGGCAAAAGAAAGCTTACAGATAAAAAATAAACATTAAGTCTAATTAAAAAAAAACACCCAAATAAACCAGATAAATAAAAAAAACAAAATATTTTCTATTTAAAGTACCTCTAATTCTCTTGTGTGTCAGTGGTGCCGTATACATGCTGTGACACTGTTTGTTTGAGTTTTTCACAAAAGCTGCAATTCACTTCTCTTCACTCGGCCGCTGCTTTTGTTGCTGGTGACAGTTGAGTGTGAGAGGTGTGCGACCATTTCCACTCATCTCCATTACTGTTTCAAACACATCATCAGAGGACTCTGCGTTTGGCGTTAGCTTTTTGACAGTGCGAATGCATCGGTGCACTCAAAAGAGGAATTTTAAGTGCACAAAACCACAGGCCAGGACACGGCAGGGAAAAAAGGAAAGTCGCAGTAACGAGTCTGGAGGATTCATTGAAGTATAACAATAGTGTGTTGACTGTGAAAGGAGGCCTGACCTTCTTTGCATGGATGTACAAACACTGTTTTTTCTGTCGCAACCCTTTCGGTGACCACGCACAAAAATGCATCAGCATATGTTGTTGCACACACCAAAGGGGGGGGGGTGTTTGAAAAAGAGCGCTTCAGTAATAACGGCAAAAATCGCAGCTTGGAAATAACACGCCTCACAAAAAACCACCGGCGGGCGTCCACTCGGAGGAGCAATAAAGAAGCGGTGGTTGAGTCGGGTCACCAATCCATCGAAAGGTCCTGACGAATGCTCGGCGATTCCCCCACCCTGGGAAAGACCCCGCTGATGGCCCCCTAATGGAGCGTCATTTCACACGCGTCTCCTCCCCCTTCATATATTATCATCCGATATATTGATTCATCATCTGTACACACCACGCTCCACGCCCGCGCCCACTCTCCACTGTTAAATGGTCAGCTGTGGACAGTTAATGTGAGTTATCATGGTGGAGTTCCACCTATAGACTGAACAGACTAGGGTCTCCAATGCCCAGTGGACAATTACAGTGTCCAGTTTGCAACAATGTATTTTCAGCTAAATGGACTTGCTGTAACATATCACTTTAGCCCTGGGACTTATATATACATTCTCCTTAACAAGTTCTTGATGTATGTGATGTATATTCCATTTAAAGCGCACCCTAACTCTCTTTTTTATAGACAAGACGTCGCGTGGTGCTTTTAAAACATGAAATAGTCCGTGTTCTGCTGCTCTCACTGCCTAATACACCGACACGTCAAAGCTCCTCTCAGCAGCCGCCTCCCTCCCTCGCTTTCTGTACAGATCACTGTACAAAGAAGCGCACCTGTGTGTGCGTGTGTGTGCGTGTGTGTGTGTGTGTGTGTGTGTGTGTGTGTGTGTGTGTGTGTGTGTGCGCAGAGATTGTATGAATCCTTTTCTTGTTTTTATGCATATGTGGGCCTCCGTAATTTGTTTAACAAAACCTCCATCACCGATTTTGCGAGGAAGGAACAAACATGAACGCGAGCACGAGCACACAAGTAAACATGCGCATACAGTGTTCTCCGTCTTATTGTGATTTCCTTGTAGTTTGGGCAAGCTGGCTGCCAGGCTCCATGCTCAGTCTGATCAATTATTTAAGCTACCTTGAGCTCTCTGGGTTTTCCCAGGATTTATTAGGTCCAGCTGCTGGAAGTCTGGCACAATGAAAAACATGATGCATGGAGCGGCAGAGACAAATACCACCGAGACTCGTCAGCCATGTGCCACTTAGTGCCAAGCACGAGGACACGAGGAGCGAGGATCTGATTTTCAAAGCAGTGCAGGGGATGATGTCTTTGCTTCCCAGCGGACAGCCAGGCGGCTCCAAAGTTGGGCGAGTTGAGTCCCCAATTCCGCTGTTTATGATGGTTGCAAATGACACGAAAGCAGACTGTGCCGGAGATGTGTTGCTTTTAACTGGAGAGAATGAGTTATGGATGGGGAGACAGTTTGTATGTATGTGTGTGTCTGTGTGTGTGTTTGTTTGCTCCAGCATTGTAGAGTACATGTGTGCAGATGCTGCTTAGCATTTCTGTGTGTGTGCGTGCGTGCGTGTGTGTGTGTGTGTGTGTGTGCGTGTGTGTGTGTGTGTGTGTGTGCGCATGTTTTCTCCCACACAGTGGCAGCCTGCAGCAGTAATGAACGGGGCCTGGGGAAAGCTGAGAGGATGGGAGGTGGCAGATCATAAATAATCATTTATCCCACCGTTTCCCCTGCCTCGCTGCCTGACAGACCGCTGGGTACAGGCAGGGAGCAGCCAGCAGCGCGAGCTGAGACGCAGCTGCACCAGCCACCACGCATATGTGGCCTCGATGCTTTAGGGCAGATTTTCTTCACAGCAGGTCCATCTCGCTGATACTCCAGTGAAATAAGCAAAAAAGAAAAAGGAGAAACTATAAAATCGTGAGGATGAGTTGCAGCCCGTGAAAAACACAGAGCACATTTGCCCATCCGACAGGGAAACGCTGCCATAAACTTTGAGAGAGTATGAAGTAATGAAAAGGTAAATGAAAATCAAAAGCTGGCCTGTATTGTTATGTGTGTTATTTATTTTAAAATCAATAGCCACCTCACCCATTAACTTTTAATGTGTACTTCCAATCGGAGCCTGAAATTAAACAGTGCTGCAGGGAATCAACAGCACATAATGGCGGTGCCCTGGGGGGAAATTCCCTCGTAAACACGGGTTCACCATTCCTGCGGAGGACGAGCAGTATTGGCATGTGAGTGGCAAAAATTCATCCCGAACACAGGAGTGATAAACCAGAGATCTATGACGCACTTAAGACGATTGTCAAAAAGCTTAGTGCTATTAGTCAGGCAACATGAAGCATTCACAATCATTCACAATAGTATTGCCCGCTGAAGTGCCGTGGCATGTGTACCGCAGCAGCATGACGCTCATAAAAGGAGATGCAGAGACAGAGATATTGTACTCTCTCGATAATCCACCAACTCCCAGTGCTTTAACTTTGCATTGCATTTACATTTGATGAGAACGAGTAAAACCATGGGAATAAATGGGGATTTTCTACCAGAACACGTTCTTCAGACTTGTCCAGGGCTAGTTTGACACAGAGTGGGTTTTTGAAAATGCAGTTTTAAGCCAGAGGATCAAGACTTTATCTTTTCTTTTATGTTTCCTCCTTTTCCTTTTTCCTTCTTCTTCTGTCTGTGCGAAGTCTCCGTCTGTCTGTCCGACTTCACACAGGCGAATGTGTGAGTTCTAACCAACACAAAGTACCGTGACTGCGCACAACGCACAAAGAGCAACATTAATCAGCGCTCCAACACCTCGATCTTCTCCAGCCAAGCAGAGTAAATCAGGAAGAAGTTGGACAGAGAGAGAGAGAGAGCGAGACAGAGAAGAGGAAATGGCTTTGATTTAATTTATGGTTTCCGCTTTCATGTCGCCACATGCCTGACTAAGTGTCAAAGTGGCATTTATGATGTATGAAATTGAATTACAGAGGAACACCACCACACACAAAGCACAACACACCTGCAGTGTGTTCCCACCTCAGCAGCTTCCCTTCGTTCCCTCCCTTCCCCGCTGTTCTTCACTGTCCACATCACACAGCAGGAATGCAAATCAAATCTTCATCAGACCTGGAATCAAACTGGAACTTGTTTCTGGAGCAACATTTTGTTCAGATGAACAGCTGGCTTTTAACTACTCCTGCGAAAGGTATCAACACATTTTGGGCCGAAAACCTGCGAGAAAGGATAACTGACGTGCTGGAATGATGAACGTTTTAATGAAAAAGTGTCCTTATGTGCAACAGCTGGAAGGGAAGCTCTGTGAATTATGGCCAATCAAAAAAAAAGCACCGCCGACTAAATCTCTCACGTTTGTTTAAATCTATTCTGATTCAATCCCAAAAAAGACGCTTCAATTTGCTTGTTATTGGCTTGTTGCATTGGAGATAAAACATTGAATCGCAAACTTCGGGTTTAGAAATTCAAAAAAAAAAACCTAAAGCACGTTTCTGCACATGTGGCTGATTGGCCAGTCTGCTGTTATCTGACCAGAACCGGACACCTTTCGTCGTACTACATAGACAAGAAGTGGACGATGAAGTTGCATTCAATATACCTTATTTACAGTCACAAACATTGCAGCCAAATTCGCAGTTTACCGCCTTTAATTGAGGAGAGTTGTGTTGGGATTTTTATTTCACGAGTTCATCATCTAATTGTATCGCGCAGGATGTTTTGCTGGTTAATTCTGTTTCTACAATCGAGTTAGTTCAATGCATCAAGTAGATGATGTCAACAGAAGTGAGGAGAGTCGAGTTTGACTGCCAAATGACGTGTTTCACAGTGAAATCTATCGGTGTGTCCCTGCTCCCCTCTCTGTTTTCACGTAACACATCATGAAGCAGTGTGGAGTGAAAAGTTTTGTTGTTGTCCGTGACTAATTGTGTTTACAGAGTAAAGCTGCATCAAGAATTTTTTTAAGTCATTCCAGTTTTACATCCTCCAGGAACTGGAACATGAAGTATTGTCGTTTCCTGTTAATTATTGTGTATTTCACTTAAAGTCGGGTCATTTTCCAGTCGGTCCAACACTTGTTGCAGCTGTCACAGCACCGTAAAAACATCCTCTGTGATCTTTTTATGCCAATTATTTTTACTAGCTAAAGAAATCAAGTAAAAAATTCCCTCTTTATGAACATTGAAATATGATTCATGCACGTTATTTGTTTCTACTTTTAGCCGCTTCTGGACTTCCTGCACCTTCCAGTAACTGAACCTTTAATTAGGACAGTTTGACCCGGCATTTTAGATTTCACGCAGTTCTTAGCTGTGACCAGAGGCGTTAATCTTCGGCTAAAATTCATCCCGGCCCTTCCAGTCTGAATAATGAGGCTTGGTCTAATCCCCCACCTGCTAATGCCTCCCCGACTTTCCTCCGCGCTCGGACTCTTCCCCTCTCCAACTTACCTTCCTTAATCTTGTGTCTCCACACAAGCAGTGGCCTCTTTTTTTTTTTTTTTTTTTTTTTTACAGAGGTGAAAATCTGCTGAGTAACTCCCACCGCTGCACCCCCCCCTCCCCCCCTCACACGCACACACGCCGGGCACCTACAGAAAGTATGGGGAGGAAGAAGGGAGGAGAAGGTGAAGGGGGTGGGGTGGGGGGAGGGGTGCTGGTGCTGACGCTACGCGGCTCACAGGACTTGCCCGTAAATGAACTCATTTTTCATCCTGCCTCTCTCCCCCCTCCCTCCCCCGTTAATGACTGGCACTTTCCTCATACGGAGCACCGGCCCTCTGAAGAGCCTGGCGAGTGACAGAGCACCATTCATCTCCTCGTGACGGAGGACGGGGAGGAGGGGGGTGGAGGGCGGGGGGGAGGCTGGGTGAGAGCGGGAGGTAGGGCTGGCAGACGGACACGTGGACAGATGCAGGGGAAGAAAGAGACG
>JAUESE010000080.1:5362052-5378868 GCA_032274725.1 Malacoctenus triangulatus
ACACACACACACACACACACACACACACAAAGCACATCAGAACTCATGAGCTCAGTTCAGCCACAGTTACGATGGTTCGTCTCGATCTACTGGCGTTCCAGCAGGTGGACATAAATGCAGCGTTTTGTTCTCCAGAGTACATCATGTCTCCTCGGCACAAGGACTGAAGGGTGGTCGATGACAATGAATGAGTGATCTGCACAGGCTGGTCTTCAGGACACAGTGTCAACAGGCAACATGCACTTCTCAGCTTATTTGAACTGAATACAAAACAATTAAGCAGTACAATCTTGGTGTAACACATGAGAGAAAAGAAAAGGTACGGGCAACTAGGCTATCAGTTTAAAGCGGAAGGATCAGCAGCTTGATGGTTTAGCACTATTTTCCTGGGCTGACTCGGACACGCGCGTGTCATTTTCACGTATATACACAGGAAGACAAAGCAGACTGGCTGAAAGAAAAGGGTGAGGAGGAAGAGGAGGAAGCCGAGAGAGAGAGAGAGAGTCCAGTCTCTTCATGCCCATTGTCTGTGACTACCATTCAGAGCCCAATACGAGTCGCATCCTCGAATGCCCCGCTGACTTTAGTTGAATTTCTATCGCCTCAAGTTGTTGTTTGTCTCCTTCCGCAGTGTCACATAGTCCTTTGATACCAGAAAAATCTGCAGGCTTGAGATGGAAGTCAAACACAAAAAAAAGAAGCAAAAAGAATCGCGTTTCCCTTCGAGGTAATGTTTCTGCCGTCAGTCTCGATGCAGAAGTAAGACGCACACATCCTGCCATAGGAGGAACATGCACAGACGCTGTACATATTCAGTTTCTCATTCACTTTTTCTTTTTTTGTTTCCCTTTGTGCCAGTTTTTTCTTGCCCTCTGGTCAGTAGTTGGCCTCAGTGCAGGAGGCAGGCAGGAGATTTTCTTTTTTTTTTTGGAGGGGTGGGGGTCTCAGATGGGCGAGTGGAGGGGTGCTACTGGATTTGACAGGCTGTGGAGGGAGCAGCCTGGCAGCACATGCAGGTGGGGTTGACGGCTTTAGGCGGGATCAGATCCAGATCCTCATCGTCTGGGATCTCGTCCAGTCGGTACCCGTCCTTCAGGAGCTGGATGTTCAGGTCCTGATTTATCTGCTGCAAGAGCAAAACCAACAACAAAACAAACAAACAGACCCATCAGCAGAGGCGAGGTGTCAAGCCTTGACACTCTGACTGAAGTATTTTAAAAAATAAAAGTAGTGTTTGAAAAAATTATATTTGTGGTTCAAATAATATTTAACAAAAAAGATGGAGAACAATCAGGTCATTGATGGTGATGGCTTGAAGCAAAAACAAGTGTAACAATAAACACAGAGGAGGAAATGAAGAGAAACGAATTCATTGGGATGACAAATATGGCGCTTTGCCATTAGTAAATACTCAGCTCAGCAAGCTTTCAGAAGGTTTTTACTACGATGGTGTTTGCTACCAGAGACTCTCTGGGACCTGTGGCTCCACGTGGGCTGAAACTGCACGGCGACAGACTGCAGGCCTCTGATTGGCCATAAAGTTGAGGGCAACAGTTGTGACATCGCCTCATTCACATCAGCTTCCTCTTCTGTTGTGGTGTGTGTTCATTGTATATGCCAGCGCTAGAGCGTCCTGTTGCTATGACAGCACACTCACTGAGGCGGGACGCCACTGTAACGGCAAATCACCCGGAGCTGTGCCGTGTAAAGTAGAGGCGAGCAAAGCAGAATAGGTACGAATGGAATAGCGCCATTATGGAAAAGTCATTACAAGTGACTGTGACTACGGATGCCTGCAGGAGCTGGTACACATTGAGCTTTCCGATGGGTGCACGGACACCTGACGTGACAAAGGAACTGGGTGACCACGTGGCGATGTTGTGAGGTTCCACCAAATGATGCTGTGAAACGATAAAAGATGCGTATAGATACCTGGTCCCTCAGACATCTCACCTCGGCTGAGGAGTATCCTGATGAAGAATATCTGGACATGTCGAAGTCATCGTCACTGAAAGACAGCAGGCATCGGGACTTTAGATACATCAGATAAGGGACGATGAACTCGCATCACGGAGAGAAAATGAAAGCTGATTTTTGAGGAAACTTGTGGTGGGAATGGTTGGGACTTGGTCTCCCTGCATGACTCGTATCAGAGGTGGGCTGATCGATTCAGAGCAGGAGACGTTGAGCTTTGCTGGCTTTCCCCTCCGGCTGTGGCTGCAAGGGATCGAAATGACTGTCTGACATTTTCCATAATCAAAACTCCAATATGTTTGTAAAAGCTGCTGACTTTTTCGAAGGTCTTTTGATCCTTAGCGAGAACACAGCAACGTGTTCTCTCTCCCAGATAGAAACTGCTTTGGAGTTATTGCAGCTCGTGGAGAAGTGTGAAGTAAGAAAGTTGTATAGGTCCAGATTGCAGTTTGAGCTTTGTGCTTTAACTCGTACTGTATAGTCTCTATCAGGCTTAGTGAATGACAGTAGATAAAGACAAAGGTTCTACAGAGACATTATGTTTGGATCATTTTTCCACCCAAGCACTTATAGAGGAAAATTAGGTCTATAGAGGAAAATTAGGTCTATTTCATCTGGCAGCTCTGGGTTACAAGTTCTGGCAGCAGGTTCTCAACACATCATCCGTCTCTTTTCCTTGTGTGGTGTCTGAAAACTATTGTGTTAGAAGTCTGAAGTGGGCGTGGTTATTACAGCTTTACACTGCCACTGAATATTGTTCAACAATGTCTCCTTTTGATGATGCAGCACAGTTCTTTCTCATGAAGTTTAAAACCTTCTGACCAAAACAGAGTGTGTTCTCCTTCTTGTCTCCTCAAAGAAAAACCACACCCTAGTCTGTCAGTCCTTGCAGACTGTGTATCAGCTTCTATCCTGCATGCTTTATAATGAGACCTGCTGCAACACACCTGAATCTAATGAATGTGTAATCATGAAGCTCTGCAGAAAGTCTGATAATGAGCCGCTCGTTACAATCAGCTGTGTCGGAGCGTGTTGACACCTGACTCAATCAGACTCTGTGCTGTTAGATAATGTCAGTGTGTGGTCCTGTTTACAGAAAAAAGACATTTCAAGTGAAAATGATTTGTCATCCAAATGTAGCACCTTTGCATTACTGGATGTTAGGCTTTTAAAGAAGACCTGTGTCACCTTTTGTTGTGGGGATGCACTTAAGAATCTGATCTTGAGCAGGACTGAAGCCTCTAAAATGTACTTCCTTAGAGCTGATGTCATAGAAGCAGGAAAACAAGCAAGTGTGAGAATTTGAGTGAGTTTGACACTGTTCAAATCATGGTGGCCAGACGACGAGGTCGGAGCGTCTACAAAAGTCCCACTTTTGTCTGGGGGGGAGGGGGGGGTTCTGTCTGCGGGGCTCAGTATCAATCGAAAGTGTTCCAAAGACGAGAAAAGCTTAAAAGCCTGTTATGAGGTCATGAGCAGCCAGAAGTTGGTGAAGCATGTAAAGAGCGAAGCAGAGCAGCAACTGTAGTCTGAATTGCTGCAAAAGTTACTGCTGGCTCTAAAAGAAAGGTGTCAGTCTGGATTGTGCCTCGGTTCATTGTAGGGTACCTACAACGTATGAGGCCATCAGGTCATAATGTTGTGGCTGATCTGTGTGTATAAAAGTTTTTTATTTCTTTTCTGAGTCCCTTCCACAAAGCTTAAAGTGCAGCTTTCAGAAATCAAGCCTAAAATATTGTCAGTGGTTGCTTTAAACTCAGAAACATTCAAATAACTCAGCACAGATGTTGTCATTGTGTCACAGCAGCACTGAGGAGTGAAAAGAAGTTAAAATATAGTTCTTGGGTGTTGTGAAATTGAATGCTACACAGTATGATCCTCATGGTAAGAGGTCCTTGTGTAATATACCACAGGGCTCAGTGACAGCAGCAAACCACTGCCGGGTGAAACGCTGGTCTGCAGGAAGATCCTGAAACTGCTGAGAAAGCAAATTTCACGAACCGAACTATGTCAGCTGGAGGCCAGAAATACAGCAATTAGAACATTACAATCATTAGTCTTTGAAAATATTTACTACACTTTCTATGCTATAAATCAGGGCTGGGAGACGAACACACTGTGACTCAATTGAGAAAAGAGCTACGTCTCTGCTAAATACTGTAAATGGACTTTTAAATTCTCTAACACACAACTGTGAAGAATTAATCTGCTTGCTGTTGCAATAGTTTGCAATGATGATTCCTACAGAACTCACTGGCTTAATTAAGGCAGGTAAATCAACAGACATGCGACTGTTCCTGGATCCGTCACAGTTCACATCTTCTTGATATATTCTGTCGGTGTCGTTGGGGCATCACAGCCGGGCAGTAAACAGCTAATGACCTTTCTCCCTCAAATGAGTAATCTGCCTCAAACACAGAACAGAGGCGCATTGTACCGAGGCTGCGCACATGAATCTGAAACCCGACCAACAAACAAACGGGGATCCTGTGTTGTTGTGAGTCACCAGAGCTTGAGTGTATGATGCAGTGCATGATGTAAGCTTCAAACGAGCCTCTTTACCCCATGTAGCGACATGGGGGCAAAAAGGGTGGGACTCATCTGTGACAAATACAGACCTGCTGTGGAGGGTTGAAGCGAGCGCTCTCTCTGAGCTGCTTTTGCCTCTCCAAATCCTCCCCCTGCTATCCTCTAATCCCGAGCCCTGGGAGAGGCTTTGCCCCTTTTTAGGATCCCTTCTGCTGAGAACTCTCTCAAGTTGCTCTCTGGATTAATGAGCCACCGGAACAGAGTGAGTGAGACTGACGAGATAGAAGCTGGCCACTTCTCTCCTTTTAGGTCATCTGCACTGGTCTCCAAAACAGAAACCGTCCTCTCTCCCTGTCAAACGATCGTGTTGGAGAAGCGGGAGAGACGCCACGCTTGGTCCCCACCTGTCAGTGTCCAGTGCTACCAGGGGCTTCTCATCCGGGCTCTGGTCTAGGGAGGAGTAGCCCTTGTTTGGCACCACCAACCTATGCAGGAGCAAAGCAAACAAGCGTGTGTGTGTTGGATAATGCATTTAAAAAAGCAGGTGTGTCACATCAAATATCACAGTGTATTAATGATGAAACACGACAGAAGAGTTTTGACATTCATTCTCCCCGAAAATTGGTGGTAATCTGTAGCCTTCAGTCTGCAGCCTGTGCTAGATTATCTGTCTGTCGCAGAGATTCTGGGTTCAGACCAGTGGGTAGCCTCTCTTACATTACCACTAATCCACTGGGGAGGGGGATTAAACACATGAGCCAGTTGTCAATTCTGCAGGTTGCAGTGTATGCTGACTCGCTTATCAACATTTATTCTGCCAAAACATCACATATCCTTCCTCTAAGAAGCCTCGGTTTGTGGCAGGTTGTAACATTAGCAAGTCTGACGGTGTCCCTTGCAGGCTGGCAACAAATAAAGCCTTCAGAGGCGGTGAGCACTGTCCTCGTGTTTTGCATTTCAGTGGCTTGCGGTATTTTTGCATGCTGAATGGAGGACAGAAGCTGCAAAAACATATTGCTTGTTATGCTAATGAATGTATGTTAACATTTGCGGCTCAGTTGGTGGAAATAGCAGAGAAACAAACAGGCCGAGGAAGCTGCTACCTTGTTCTGGCATTCTTTTTGGGCTGCTGATTGACGGGACTTCCCACGGTGCCATTCTTCACCGATCCCTTCCTGGCGAGGTCCCTCTGTTTCTCTGGGCAACCACAGGATGTGAGGTCATCAGTAAATACACTAATTAGGCTAAACACACTTACCAAAACTGCTGTTTGATTCAAGTCCTGAAGGATGTGGAACAAAATAAGTCTTTTGGACTTCTGTTGAGCTCAAGTTCATTATTACTCCTACCAATTATGCCGTTTGGTGTTCTGTTTGTTACTGTAGCAGTCAGGTGTTACTCATTAGAAATGGCTTTGTTGACAAGTATTGTTGGAACTTTTCTCCCAGCTGCCACAAGACTCTGTGCTGTTTCGGGATTGCAGGTTTGAGTTGAAACTCAGTTCAGGCTATTTTCACTTCTTATTTTTAGGTTGGTTCGACCGCTTTTTGGACCATTGCATGGATTTGAATAGACAGTTCTGGAGAGTAACACAACTCTTTGTTTCAACTCAGAGAGCGACTTTTTTTCTGACTTGTGAGGTTGTGAAACTGAAGTGACGTCATTCTGGGTTTATATTTTTTGTAACCCTGAAAACAAGATTGCATCAAAGTTCCTGTATCTTTGAGATGGAAATCGAAAAATGATAGGATTGCTGGAGCAGTCAGCAAAGTGAGTCCTTGCCAAGACACTTGGCCTAAAAAATGCAATTGATAAGATTAAATTATTGAGTTCACCCGAATTTCAGACATTTTCCCTGAAAAATTAATCGGGTAATATATTTTTTGCAAGTATTCTTGAGTAGAATCATTCAGAGCTTTATAGGGGGAGTCCAGCATGAGCTTTAACTGTACTGCTGATGATGTTTTCTAAACTTACCCCGACTGTCTCTGACACATGCTTTGGTAAACTTCATGCTTCTTTACTCCTGATAAAGGTCCCTGTTATTTGCTGCTGATTTGTGTTTCCTCAGGCTAACATGTGGGGACATGTGAGGAGTTAGAGTGCTGCTTTTGATACCTATTTGAACCTGCAGGGGTGAAGGTTTGTAGTTGATGGCCACACTCTCCCCCTTAGTGTCGGGCTCTGCCTCCGAAGTGGAGGAGGCTGCTGGGTCCTGGAAATAGACACACATAGCAGAACGTGTTAGCTTTGAGCACTGTGATGTTAGCTTGGTCGGCTGTCACATGGTTTAAATATAGAGCATCCCTTTATATCTTGTCATACATTAAACCTGAGCTAACAGTCAAGGGGAACATAAACGGGAGCACACTCCTATTTACAAAATCGCTACTAGAAAACGCACTAAAAGAGCTGGAACAAAACAAATCTACTTGTATTGAAAAGCTGCTTGAGCCCAAGACTCTGGCAGGACTCCTCCAGCCCACTATAGCTTCTTGGAAGGCTGCATCAATGGGCATGAGTGTTCAGCCTGTGCTGCTGGTTGCGTCTCCCTCATGTGTGAGCGAGCGGTGACGGCATGGGGAGGTGGCCGTGGGAGAACAGAGGGGGCTGCTGTTGGAGCCACGGTCTCCCCCAGTTTGAGAGAAGGGAGCTGGGCCGCGCTTGGCCCACTCTGCTGACAGAGCGCCACATTATGTTGAGCCCACAGGCCTCCCCTTGTTTGGCTCCCAGGGACTCCGCAGGCCACACGGGCGTGGGGCGAACCGTGTTTCTGCTGAGAAATAGCTGCGATACTGCTCAGTGTGCAAACAGCTGAAGTTTGGATGCTCACAGTAGCGTTTTACTTCAGGGAGGGTCAGATAAACACCACATGCTGGACACTAGTCGTACAAATGAGTTTTCACGATATTGAATCCATAAATTTTGAGGCATGGTTGTATTTCTAAACACCAAATTATGAACCGATGGAAGTGTAAGTGTTTTTGGAATTTGCATGAATGGATGATAAAATAAACAGCTCTGGGCACATGTATGCCTCAGTCACTCTCATCACCACCTCTCTGTGGTATCATGGAGAAATGCTGTGCCAATTGAGGCCAATTTAAAGGGACCAAGAAAGCTTATCCAATCTCACAGGGCCTGATGAAAAATTCATGAGTGTTTAGCAGGGACAGTGAAAAGCTTATTTTGCATACAGATTTTTATGTAACAATGAGAAATGAGCTGCTAACAACAGGGCGAGATTACACAGCGCTGCAAAGCGCAACATGTTCAAAGCATGTGGTTTCTGCTTAACACACAAACTGACTTCTAAGAAACAATTTGGTCTGGCACGACATGAATATGCATTTTCCGCTACAACCCCTTTAAACGCATCATTTATTGTGAAAGAAAACTGACATAATTTGGGATGAATTACCAGCATGACTGTCTGTACCGTTCTGAATAGCCTCATCCTCATCTGGTGATGAAGCTTTGTTCACTTTGCTGGAATAATTAATGAGAGCTGCAACACTGAGCGCAACACACACACACACACACACACACACTGGGTGAGATGGTGAAATCACTGCGCACAGACGAGGTGTTCCCACTGGAACAAGCACAAACATTTTCTGCTCTGTGACAGGCACTTCCCTCAGATCATTAGGCTTACCCACAACGCCTGTTTTTTTTTTTCTCTCCCATTTCTTTGCACTTCCTCCCCACGACAAGGAGACACTGCAATGAAGAAGGGTCACACTGTCTGTCAAATAAATCCCTTTGAAATATTCCAGCGGAGCTCCCAGTGAATAATGAAAGGATTCGGTATTAAGCCGTTTCTGACAGAATTTTCTGCCACATCTTCAAAACAGGACGGGACAATTACTGATAACGAGTCGAAGCTAATGCACAGTAAACAAGCTGAAGTCTTCCTCGAGAAAAAAAAAAAACTAGAAATGAGGTATCAGTTAAAAAGCTTGTCCTATACAATTGGAACTCAAAGCTCTTGTAATTAAAAATCTAAATCAAATAAAAAGTGAATATAAACACGACTAAATGATCCTAACTCGTGTTTAGGATCATTTGCACCCTTCACAGAGAGCCTGCAGTAATACAAAAAAACACCCACCACTTTAAAACGATTCAGTGTGACCTGTAGCACTCGGGGTGACACATTGATCTTTATGTATTACAGTAAAACAAGGCCTGTCACCCTGACCTTCAGCACACACACACACCTGCACCCAGTCGCAGGCGCACACTCATAGACCTTATACACACACACGCACATACGCATTCATTGCTTTCTTGGGACACTGCATTGACTAAAAATCTTTTTCTGCAGATTTACTTTCACATTGGCCACACGTACCAAAAGCCCGACACTAACCAGTCTGAAATTGAAGCTTGAGCATGGAAATTTATGATTTCTGTAAAGTTTGCTGATACACCAACTCCTTACACTGAAACCACAAAAAGAGCTTCCAAAGAATAGTCCATGTCTAAAAATGTGGATTAATAGTTTCAAAATGGACAAAATAACGTATGTCAAGTGGAAAAAGGAGCAGATTTATGTCATGTTTGGAAAATGTAATAAATTATGGACGACCACACTGGAAAAAAATGGAATTTGAGGTAAAGCCAAAATGACCTACAAAAGAAATGGATGTAAGTTCTTAAGATTGTTACGAACCGTCAATAAAAAGTCAACAAAGTAGAAATCAGTTATCTGCCAAACACTTGCTCTCCTCCTTATTCGATTAATTTATTTTTTTTACATCAAATTCTAGAATCTCCAAAGAAATCTAAAATATTGTCTTTTTATTCCCATGAGGTGAGTTGTTCCACACTTTGGGTGCAGTGGCCGTCCAGGTTCTGAGAGAGTAAACGGAGTAAAACGAGGGCACAGCAACACGCCCACATCAGAAAAATGACCACGCGCTGGATCAGTTTCATTAGTCTGTCCTGCTGGCGACTCTTTTTCTACCTTCACATGATGAAGAGCCACAAGGTTGCTGACACAGCATAAACTCCAAGCCGTTTGTAGGATTATACATCATGGCTTCTCTCTGGCCAATCGCAGCGGGGACTGATACATCAGGTGACCAGTAAAAGAGTTGAATGCTGTCCCTATGCATGGCAGCGCCCACTGGCCTGTGGATGTTGCAATCTGGATTAGTTGCAGGGCGTTCTGCCATTGATGGATCCCAACTATATTTATCACAAATGTCACAGACCTGAATGTTCGGAGTATTTTCAAAAAATGAACTATTAATAGCGGCCCGTGACCGAAACAGGAAGATAGGATGATTCCAAACTCAATATGAAGCAGGTTTATTTATGCAAAATGTATTCTGAACAAAGGAGCAGGTGCCAGGAGCGTTCACATGGTTTAGGAATCACAATGAAGAATATTAGCATTTAAATGCACAGCCATGTGTGCCACAGAGACTGGGACCCTGACATGCTCAGACACCGTGTAGGTACTAAAGAAAGGGACCGCTTTGAGGGTTTGACCTGGAAAAAAAAAAAAAAAAAAGACCAAGGAGGAGGCCTGCAGTTTGACTAACACAGCCTATCATAACAAAGGCATAAAACAGGACTTAGCTAGATGATTTAGGGTGTTTTGAGAGTTTTAGGTCAGGAGATGACCGCTGACAGACTGCAACCCTGCTCCCAGCCTCTCTGATGTTGGATTCAACCCTGCGTGAAAATCTCAGTTGGTGAAACATGAGAGCAAGCTGATCAAATCTTTATGGGCCGAGGCATGTGCAGCGCCATTAAAAAAAAAAAGGACAGACTCTGTACCAATGGAAGCCTGTTCTTCAGTGGTTTCTGCCAGAGTTTAGCCTCAGGGGTAGAGGGGATGGGGGGGGGCATGGATTTGTGGTATGAACAGGAGAAACTTGGAGCTCTTTTGCCTAAACCCCCACAGCCATCACTTCAGAGAGGGACAGCTGTTCCAGTCCGCCTCGTTTGAGGTGTGGAGAACAGGGCCGGAGCATCAGACATCTACCGTTGTAATGTATTGCTGAGATTAAAGCTCCAATCTCAGTGCAGTGTTGGGGACAACATCAGTGCCCTCTGAAATCTCACAGACAAATAGACTAATGATATATTCCATCATTCACATTTCAGTGGCGGCTCTGAAACTTGTCTTGGGGTGAAATCGTGCAAGAAGTCCCAGTTGTGTGGCTGAGGGCCTGCTAGCTGCTGCCAGGCTCAGTCTGGGTTTGGACGGTGACTGATTAGGACACGCAGCTCCCATCCACGCTGTCACTTCGCTCCTGCACCCATCCCGACCCCCAGAAAACACGTCACCAAATGACGACACGTTCATAAAAAAAGGAAAAGAAAAAGCAGTGGGCTATTTTAGCTATTGATGTAAACAAGCGCATACTGACGTGGATATTGAAGCATCACGATTTTAGCAAAGTGCGTAGTTCAGTTACGTTGTAATAAAGCAAGGATTATATGTGTATAAACTACAGCATGGGTTATTTGTGAGGTGGTTGTGTGTGCGTTTGTGCGTGTGTGTGGGTGGGTGGTGGGGGGGGGGGGACGAAAGTCGCAGTCTCTTTCATCTGGAGATGGTCGATGTACACCCATCCCAAGGACCCGGTCTGTCCCGGAGCCGCGCAATGCTATCGGTTAGCTCACACGCAGATTATGTGACACGGTTGAACCACCCGGTCGACAGAGAAAAATGTTCCCTCCGGCATTCCACCCGGAATGATTTGCATTAGATGTGTTTTTTGTGTCTGCCGTCTCTTACCAAAGGCTGTGTCTCCCCGTTAACTGGAGGCACTTGGAACCTGTCGATTTCTTCCATCATTTTGGCGACGCGGTAGCGAAACGACGCAGTGGCTGGAGACGAAACGTTGAGTTTTGGGGTGTAACTATCCCGCTCTGTGGAGCTCGGTTGTCGGGAATCCTCCGTTAATCACCATGATAGCAGTTCGTTTTCCTCCATCCTGACAGAGGTGACTCGACAGCAAAACAGCAGTACCGCCCTACTTCCGGATTCATTGAATATTCATGACAGACCAACCAATAGCAGAGAGGATCACATGGAAATACGCTGTCAACCAGTTAATTTTTTTTATTAAGACATAATAATCAAGTACGTCATTTTTTTTTCTACTGATGGATTTTATTCATTTGTTTTCTGAGAGAAAAATATGAAATATTTTTCATGTCGACTCCACTGATATTTTAATGTTTCCAGTGTCCAACACTGTCAGAAGAAACATCGACAGCAGAAGTCATTAAAAAAGATGCAGCGTTACAGAGTCACGCTTTCAGACCCTATACTTCATTGCTAATATACATGTTATAATGGTGTGTATTCAACAATCCTGACAGCTGGGACCTCCTGGTCCACCAGTCTCCGACAGGGGACGGTTGGTTGTCTTGGCAACCAGTATACAACAGCGGGAAGCTGCAGGAATTCCTGTGTGGTTTTACCGAATCAAATTCTCCAGTTTTTAGCTCGATTTGGAATCAAACTTGCATAGAGAAGAGCGCTCAGGTCTAAAAGACTGACAATGCCTGTTTCCACCATTGTGTCTGCAAAAAGGGTAACCATCTTGTTGGTTTATTGAGCCTTTGTAAGCTAACTTCGCTAACAGCCTAAATGTTTGTTACAGCAGGTGACTAGTTAAAATAGTACTTTTTAAAGTATAACTGTGCCTTGAATTCAACACCTTGCTGTTGTGTTTTGTTTTCATGCAGGGTCCAAATGCTCAGAAAGTACCTGGTGCCAAGTCCACCAAAGGTGCAAGTAAGAAAAAAGTGAGTCTTTTTTTGCTGAATCCTGATACATTCTTCATCATTTTGGGGGCGTATTCAATCTCAGTGAGGAAAATGTGGGCCGCCTTGTCCCTAATGTGTGGTTCTGACGACATTGTAGGATGAAGATGACGCCGTGGACACCGGTGATGGATGTGACGAGTGGCTCCACGGGAAGGGCCTGATCAACCCTGCAGATCAGCTGGAGCTCACAGAGGCTGTGAGTCGCAGCAGTGTTCAGGGACACATTACCAGCTGGTTTACAATCCTGACCAGACTGGTTTAAGCCAGGCAGCAGGCGACTCACCGATTGTTACACATTGCTATTTATTACTACTATTACTACGACTATTGGATATGTATCATCAACCTCCTGTCACACAGTCGATGATCAACTATGGGTCATCAACTACTTTGCTCACTGATGTACATGTGTTAGTAACCGATGCCTGAAAAATTGTATTTTTCTTCAGCAGTGAACTCGTATTCGAAGCACTTTCGACTTTAGAAAATATCTGTTCATCATTTCAGTTTCTCCTTTGTCATCAACACTTTAGCTGCATTAGTGAGGCGTATGTGCTGCCATGTTTGTCCCTTTCTGATATGACCAGGAGCTGAAAGAAGAAATCACACGGATCCTGACGGCAAACAACCCGCATGCACCTCAAAATATTGTGCGCTATAGCTTTAAGGTAAATGTGTGACATCTGGGTTTGTGGAATCACATCACTGTACTGTAATAACAATGGCGATGATTCAGCCAAACTGAAGTACTGTGGAATTTTCCATTTAATTAAGCAATTCAGGAACTGTTCATTTCCACAGTTACAATATTCCTTGTGTCTTTGTGCGTAATTATAAAGTTTGTCTCAAACTACCTTCATAATGACATGTCAATAATAAAACTAAATCTTTTGTTCATGCTTTGCTTTTTAAAATTTTTTTTTGCGTTTATTGTTTCCTTCCAGGAGCGATCTTATAAACCTACAAGTGTTGTCGATCAGATGGCTGTGCACTTTGTGTTGGAGGGCAGTCTCCTGCACAAAGACTCCGATGAGGCTCGCAGATTGAGGGTGAAGGAAGGTCTCACAGAGGGTGAGTATTGCTGCTAACAGATAACAATTTCCCTCTATTCACGCTTGCCATTTTCAATTCTTTATTTAAAGCTAAAAGGATCATTTCAACACAGTTTTGTTCCATCAAGTGTGTTGCTTCCCTACTTGTAGTACACACGTTTCACCACAAGATGTCACTTTGATGTCATTTAGTTACCGGTATCTCAAAACTCTGAGTCCCTACCATCCAATAGAAATAGGGAGAGGTGAAAGGGACATGTTTGGTTTTATGGTAATACATCATTATGTTCTTTGTTTGTCTGTTTTTTCCCCATGGGTTTAGAAACTGCAACAGTCGACAATGGAGCAGAGTCTGATGAAGAGAAAACAGAACCCCCGGTAAATGACACATTTTGTTGTATTCAGATGAAATGCATTACAGTTGATTCACAAACATTTCATTGTTTTTTGGTTTTTTTTTTTACAGGCCACTCCTGTGGAGGATGCAGGGGAAGCAGAGGAAGCTGGAGAGGAGGACAGACCAGACAGCGCCGCATCCAAAACTGACAAGAAGGAGCCAAAACTCACTAATCAATTTAACTACAGCGAGAGGGCCTCCCAGACTCTTAATAACCCGCTGAGGGTAGGAAGCAGCACTACAGCCAGCATTCTGCATGACACCTCAGATGTTAGGCCTTCACCTGTGACTGGTGCTCCCATTGAAGTGCATGACATTGGTGTGGTTACAATTGGGAAAAGTTGAAGTTGCAGTTGATTTATTTATTTTGTCTGCAGGAGGGACACTGTCAGACCGAACCCCCTCCACACAGCAACTTCTCTGCTACTGCTAGTCAGGTACAAGATGAATTAACTTGCTTATATCTGTGCTTTTTTCACCACGTGTGTTGTATTACTGATGTGTGTTCAAGAAAAAAAGACAGTATCGAAATGGACGGACTAATAACTGTGTTCTGTAGTGCGAGATTTATGATGCGTACCTGGAGGAGCTGCAGAAACAAGAAAAAAACAAAGAGAAGCAAAAAGTTGCACCGCTGCCGAAGGAAAACGAGAAAAGCAAGAAGAAAATGATCCTGACGGAGACTCAGGTGAGTTTGGAGGCAGAATAAAGAAGTGTCTCACTTGGTGTATTGCATTTGAATGTTCTATCTTATACATTAAATGAGACTACATGGAGCGATGACATTTCTGAGCTTATACACACTACAATGAATTAAATGTGTTTCCTGTGTTATCCAATAATAAGTTTGTGCTGTTTCCAATAAATCAGAAATGGGGAATTTTTGTTGTGCTCCCAAACAACATTCTGCTGAATTTTTGCTTTAGGGGGATGGTATCACAAAAGTGGCAAAGGCATCCAAGATTTTGGAAAGAATGGTCAATCAGAACACGTTTGACGACATGGCACAAGGTAGGATTGATCCAAAAAGGCTCCAAACATAAATCATGGCTCCCTTTAGGAACTTAACTTTATTGAAAATAAATTCATCCATTTTTCGCTTCCCAAATTCACTTCCTTGTTTGCCCCGGTAGACTTCCGCTACTTTGAAGATGCCTCTGATGAGTTCAGGGGGCAGGAGGGCACCCTTCTCCCTCTCTGGAAGTTTCAGTATGACAAAGCCAAAAGACTCTCCATCACTGCCCTCTGCTGGTAAGAAGACTCATCTGCGTTTCTCTCAAGTGGACTCAGTTCGTTATGAGTAATATCATGATTTTTCTTTTGTATAAATAATTCTGTAACATATTCTTATGTGTCTATAACAGGAATAACAAGTATCAAGACCTGTTTGCTGTAGGAATGGGATCCTGTAAGTACAAAACCAAAAATGAGAAGTGTAAAAGCTCCCAAAAATGATTCAAACTTGTCATGCTTCATATTTATAATCATGTGATTGGCCTCTAAACGCACTGTGTTGTGGCTTCTCCTAACCAGACGACTTCAGTAAACAGGGCCATGGCATGCTCATCTTCTACTCACTGAAGAACTCGGCCTTCCCTGAGTTCATCTACCCCACCAGCTCTGGAGTGCTGTGCCTGCACATCCATGAGCAACACTCCTACCTGGTGGCAGCAGGCTTCTACGACGGCTGTGTGGCTGTCTACAACCTGAAGGTGGAGGGACTGGAGCCTGTTTATAAGAGCACGGCCAAGACCGGCAAGCACACGGACCCCGTGTGGCAGGTGGGCACCAGGAGCACAGGGGACAGGAACATGACCACATAGAAATATATATTGTCAGACAAAGTGTGAGTCTTAATTACAAAACAAACTTGCTGAATCTCAGTGTTCAGCTTATGGAGGGGGGGGGGTCTCACAGATTGACGTTCTTTGAATATGCTATTTTGCATCTAAACCAAACATCAATTATTTTGTAGTGGATTATTTTGGTTACAAATTCTAAATAATGTTCACAGGTGCGCTGGCAAGCTGACGACATGGACAACAACCACAATTTCTATTCTGTGTCCTCTGATGGTCGGGTCGTGTCCTGGACTCTTGTAAAGGTGAGCAGAGAAAACTCATCAGAAATAATCCCATCACAAGTTCAGTCATTTGCACTTTGCTGTGCGGTTAGTTAGATTGTTGTGGTTTGTCATAATTGCCAAATGCAAGAGCTTTGTAGTTCCATTGTTTTGTGTTTGTCTAATTGCAGAATGAGCTGGTTTTCACCGACATTATCAGACTGTCTCTGAATGGAGCCTTCTCCGATGAACCAGAGAGCGCCCAACTTCTCAGCATCGGTAACACCCTCACTAAACTTGCTAAACATACTTATTGTGTTTTGAAAGGAATATTTGAGAAATACTTCACCTCCATTTCATGTTTGTAGTGCTCCAGTTGTAGAATGATTTGCCATCAATTCAGGTTTGCTTCAGCCCAGTGTCTGCACTGATTCATGTCTCAATCAGTGTCTGCTGCCTCCTGTTCACAGCTTGCGGTACGTCGTTTGACTTCCATAAACAGATTGACTTTCTCTTCCTTGTTGGCACTGAAGAGGGGAAAATACACAAGGTGTGTATCAAAGCTTTCACTCTGAGGATGTTCATGTGTTTGTTATTATGATTCATTAAGGCAGAAACACAAGCGGATAAAATGTGTAAACCAACATTGACACACCGCAGACAAACAAGGAACATTCAATCGTTGTGAAAAATTCATTTCACATTTCTGTTCTTTTAAAAAATACAAAAGAGTACTTTTCCATCAAATATTAGTAATAAATTGACATTAATCCAGTGCCAGCTTATTTCATAAAGTCAGCAAAGCCGTACATTTCTTTGTTTCATTTTTATTTATACAATATTGTTGATACTTTTTCATTTTAATATTTATAAATGTATTTTTATTAACTGTAAGGCGTGGCAATAAAAATCAATACGATTTTCATGCTCGTTTTGTTAATGACTTTTCAAAAGTGTTTCAAATCAGTTCTTCTTGACACACTTTGTTTGTCTGCATCGGCC
>JAUESE010000080.1:5453935-5478551 GCA_032274725.1 Malacoctenus triangulatus
TTCATCTCGTTTATATTTGGCTGTCAGTGTATGACACACACACACCTGCAGACACACACACACACACACACACACACACACACACACACACACACACACACACACACACACACACACCATTTGCAGCTTTTACAAGTACCCTTGCTCCCCTTTGTGTGAGCATTTTATTGACATGCAAAGATTGTCACCAGCATTCATATTAAGTACCCTGCTGGTGCCAGTGTTCAGACTGAGGGACTTACCTGCAATAGCAATAGCTCAGTTTTTGGTGGAACGCTCTGATTTCATTCAGTATATTCCTGCTAGTAAAGGTGAGCAGTCAAGCAGATTTGAAGACTTAGTCAACCAATTGCCACTTCTGTCCTGGTAAAATAGACTTTGGGTGTTAGCGTGTGGGAAGGGTTTTGTTATTTTTCAACCCCTGACTCCAATTTAAATATAGTTTGCTCCCTTACTGTGTTGCAGTTTCTCTTGTTCCATACATTCATTGCAGGACTGGAGGCATTATTTCATGAAAGCGCTTTTCCCTGTGAGTCATAATAACACACTGTTGAGCAGTACTTTCAATGAAAAAAAAAAATTCCTTGCGGTGATGTCAGAAGGCTTCAAGTTATGTAATGCAGACTGTGATTAAAGTGGCAGCAGAGAGAAAAACAGGAAGAGAGCCATTATCTGTGCCACATTTTATCAGACAGGACAGTGTGGGTAGGAACACTCTGGTTGCACCTGAATGCACAATATTCTGCTTGATACGGTGAAACTGCAGCTCGCAGACACATAATCCAAGCCCTTCATTGTGCTATTGAAGCAATGCTTGGACTACTTCCAAAAAAACATCAAATACAATACATATTCTGTATTTTATAATATATATTTTGCATGAATGCAATTTTCTGTGCAGTTCAAAACTTGAGTCTGAATTGGATCCTTCTTTTGTTTTCATCAGGGGGGGCTGTGCCATCGCTGTCCAGCGAGAAATCAGACCATCTCAGCCTGCGCCGTCACTGTTGCCACCAGACACTTCCACGTGACTGCTCCTTTTTGTGCTCCGAGTGCCTTATTCTGGACCTTCACCGAGACTTGACTTGCAGTGGGGGATTTCAAGCCTTTTCCCAACACTGAGACAATCAACAAGCTTCACATCTTGTCAAGTCAAACGTGGTGCCAAGGCCACGATACGTCAATGCCAAGTACATGTTTTATAAAGTGTTGTACAGAAGCTCAGCGGAGGGGGAATGGCCCAGTGTAACTGAGAGCAAAGCCATGGACATTTTTGATTGTACAGATGTGAAAGTGTGTCACATTCTGACTGGAACTGGTGACACCAGTAAAGTGGAACGACTGCCTTCACACGCACACATGCCTTTCTTTTTGCAGCCATCGATACCCAGTCTCTTCTTCTGTAAGGAAAACTAAGCCCAATTCCAAGCTCATAGCTACTGTAGGTAAGAGTGACGATAATAGCAAAGCAAAGTAAGCGGCCAAAAGCGTCACACTGAGGGAAAAATACATCACTCTTGCAGGTCTCCCTCTACAACACGTGTGTCCACATTGCCCCGAGTCAAGCAGGGGATCGGTACATCTGATGTTTCCCTCGTGTTTGGAAAAATACACATGTGACTTAGGTTATTTTCACTTAATCAAGATTATTTGTGTTGTCACAGCATTTCTCCCAAAAATTTGTGTATAAAATTGAAGACAAAGCATATCGATGAATTATCCAACATGTTATCAATGCTGTGCTAAGATCCCATCTCAATTCACAGACTTCTTATTGCAGCCCAAATACTCCCAATGCAGATGTGCCTGCACAGCAGCTTTGAGTTCAGCTTTGTCGATGAAAACAGAAAGACTTGATCTAGCCGACATGTGTCTACAGACGTACTGAATCGAAAGAGTGCACGGTTGTGTCTCTTTTTCCAGAATTGTACAAAAGCCTCTCACATTATGTAACCAGTCACAGGTCTTCTCAAATACAGCTTGAAGCACTTTAAAGTACCGTCCATGGTGCACACTTAAGCATCTGCATAATCAAGTAAGAACTGTAAAAACAAAAAACAGGGATTTATTTTCTTTACTTTCAAAAGCCAACAGTGTCTTTCTTGTCTTCCTGTCACACTTAAACAATACTGCCTGATTTCAGAAATACTATACTAGCAGGTGAGAGTCATTTTTTTATAACAGATGAAAAATGTTTTGTAAAGTCTTTAGCCTGAAAAAAATACTGCTTGAGATTGTTGAGATGTGCCTTTTCAATGTTTAAGAAAGAAATCTGCCACGTTTTATGATCATCATACTGTATGTAAAGAGGAAATTGAGGGAATTTTATTAAAGATTTTTTAAGAAATTCAACATATTCCAATATATATCTGTGATTGCAGATAGACATGATGGGGTACTATATTGTTTTGAGCAGCACATAAAAAACATCTGTCAGCGCTGTGAAAGTGATCAAACACTTTTTGAAAACTTCCTAACTTGTAAGGTCGTGTAATCCCCAACCTACTCAAACCTGCTAATCTTGTAGTTTGACCCTCAAAGAGAACAGATCCAAACCAATCCGTAGGAACCATCAGCTTAAATGAATCACTTTGATACCAAAGGATATTGTTGAAGTCTTTTCTTCAAGTCTCCATTCCAGTTGAAGCTGTTCCCTTTCCTCAACAGACACATATGTAAATCATGCCATCCTAAATGTGTCTCAGAATTCAGCTGTTGCATTCTGGCCCTGGAGTGCAGTGATGAAGACGGCTGACTGTGGAAGTGAAAGGAGTGATTGATAACATTTGGGGGTGACCGGGTGTGAGCAAAGTACCTCATCATTCAGTCATCCATCACAGGCATTTACTGCTCCCGTCATTGGTTTGGTGAAATGTACCGACTCATGTACACAAGGAATCTGAGGAATCCAAACATGAAAGGTTGACAGAGCATTTTTGGATGCTGGATGAAGAGAAGGGTGGAAAAAAGAGAGAAGACAAGAGAGAGAGAGAAGAACAAGATAACTGGGTGTGGCCAATAGTGCTGAGTGAGACTGATCTCTGTTCATTCTCTTGGCTGGCGGTCAGTGCTTGTGCCCACTATAGGATCATGGTGAGGATGGCAGCATGGGCAGAGCTGGGCAACGTTTGCCAGTGTGCCAGGGACAGGGGGCAAGCCTATTGAGAAGCAGTGTGATGGACACAATGGGTGCGACAGACTTGCTGCATCAACAGGCTTTTTGCTGCTGTGGCCAGAAATAAACCATAAATACCCCCACTGGCATCCACTACCCGCTCGCCAGGCCTCCACAACCACACACACCCTCACACTGAGACAGACAGACAAGAGAAAGGAGAGACGGAGAGCGTGGCTTGTACGGGGTGCAGTGAAGCACAAGCCATCCAGGTAAAGATCATCAAAATCATTCCCTTTCCTCCTCAGCTCTCTTTGGGATACCTCGTCTATCTGAGTCCAAACCTTTGCTTCATAAATAACACTATGTGGTGCACTGTTGGTGTGTGTGGAAGTCCAATTTACGTACCGGTATATAAAAAATACTTTTTAAGTAGGATTTGGGGTGAGAATGTATTCCAGAGACATGTGAAATGTGAAATTCAATATGAACAAATCTGAGAAGTTTTCTGTCTTACAAACTTTAGAAAATCCAACTCTGACCGCATTTAAGTTTATGTGACTCTACTCATGATTTAGAATTTGATAAAATCCACCCACAAATGCCTTTGACATGATGTTTATCAATGATATTGCTGTGCTTTGTAGAGGAAAAATGACAGAACAGCAGGGAACCCCAAACCAGCTGCCTGCAGAGAAGGGCCAAGGAGGAGCTGGAGCCACATATAAGGTACCAGATTTAGCAACAACAAAACCTTTCTGCTGGACTCAACAGCTGATATAGCAGAAAAAAATCATTGGATTCAGGCTGTTGGATTTGCACCACATCGCACAACTCTTCTCCCTTTTTACAGCTGGCAGTTTTTGAGTTTGAGAACTTCCGTGGAAAAAAGTTGGAGTTGTCCGGTGAATGTAAAGACGTGTTTGAGAAGACAGAGAGAGTTGGCTCGGTCATCGTGGAGTCGGGGCCGTGAGTCCTCTTGTTACCCCAGAGCAAATCAAGTCACCTGTAGCCCCAGTTCAATCTGAGACAGTTCTCTCCAAATAAGCGGTGTGTGTGTGTGTCTGTGTGTGTGTGTTCTGACACGGCTTCTCTCTTCCCCAGATGGGTTGGGTTTGCACGTCCAAGTTTCGCGGGACAGCAGTTTGTGCTTGAGAAAGGAGAGTATCCTCGCTGGAGCACCTGGACCAACTGCATGAGTAGCAACACTCTAAGTTCCTTCAAGCCTCTCAAAGTGGTCAGTAACTGGAACAGGGCGTCAAGAACCTCTGTATTTTCAAGAATTGTCAGCAGGTGTAAAAGACCATAACTGTTCTGTCAAGCCTGAAAAGATGTGTGGTTTCTCTCCACAGGACAGTGCAGAACATAAGCTGCAGCTGTTTGAAAATGTGAGCTTCGAAGGCAGAAAGATGGAAATTTTTGATGATGATGTCCCCAGTCTGATGGCGCATGGTTTCCAGGACCGTGTGGCCAGTGCTAAGGCTGTCAACGGAACGTAAGACAACGCCGTCTTAGTTATTAGTACCACTGCTTTCTTGTAAGGGATTTACATCTTGTGGGTTTTTAAAAAAAATGTGTTTATAAATGACCTTTTTCCCTGAAAGGTGGGTGGGATACATGTATCCTGGCTACAGAGGGCGCCAGTACGTGTTAGAACATGGAGACTACAAGCACTGGAGCGATTGGGGAGCCACTGCACCTCAGATCCAGTCCGTCCGACGCGTGCGGGACATGCAGTGGCATAAGAGAGGGTGCTATATTCCGCCAGCGCCAACCCCCGCCCCCGCCCCTGCTCCTGCCCCCGCCCCTGCCCCGACACCACCCAAACCCAACCCCAACCCCAATCCCAACCCTGCCCCCAACCCCAAATCCCAAACTCAACCTCAGCCTTAACAGCGCACATCTAACCCCTCTCACTGCACCTGGGGAGAAGCTGAAGACAGCTCGCCGATCCCCAGTCTCTCCTTTACGCTCCCTTTTAGTTTAGGCTCTCTGACCATGCGGTTTTGGAAAACTGGAACTGACAATAATGAAGCATGTTTCACTGTTGAAAATAAAGGTTTTGGCCCTGATGTTGATCATGTGCAAATTATTGAACATTGTTTTGTATAAATCACTAATGAGTAGCAGGTTTCTACAGAGATCCAGGTTTGTTTTCATCAGATAAGAGAGAGATAAAGAACTCTTTCAATTTGACAGCAGCCCCAAATGACTGCAGTAAATCTGTATGTACATAAAGTAGGTTTCCCCTGATGCTTTTTACTGCCTCCGAGAAGTTTTTCTTGAACTGTCAAGCTTAGTTTGGTTTAGTTCTAAATAATGCAAATGTATTGGCGAATTGATTTAATGGTAGATGCAGAGTATACAGGGATTAAAAAACAACTGTCTTGGGGGGATCATTGGGGGAAAGTTGTAGGTGTTTCTGCAGAACTTGTTTCAAGTTATGGAGGATGTTTGCAGGAATAAACAGCATGTCGCACTGCGCCTCAATGCTGAAGTAAATTATATATGAAATAGTGACTTGATCTGTTATAATTACCCTCTAAGTGGCAACAAATACCCTAGTCTTGCATTGGACCGTAAAAATCAGAGTTATGGAGACGTGGCCCATCCAGTATTGTATTGTATTTTCAAATGTCACTTTTCACATCACCTTTTTATGTGACAATGAAAATTTGTACATATTTGTTTGTAGCAAGTCAAAGTTTCTTCAGTAGGACTGTGTTATGATACTACTTTGTCCATTGTCGCTATGGCAAACCACTCTGCAAATCATGACCAAATCAGTTCATGAACAACAGGGTCAAAGTACAATTGAAATGTTGGCATAAAAAAAATGTTTAAATATATATATATAATACACTTCTGTAATCAGAGGTACATAAATTAATAAAAACAAATACACATAAAAAGAGCAGAATAACATCTTAAAGGAAGCTGAGTTTCTTTGTTGGCTCTCATGCTGCTTTATTTTTGCCATGATATTGTAGCATCACAAAAACAAAAAACCCTCCCCTAACTGGGCCACCAGCCCAGTGGCGGCAGCCGTGGACACAACAAATGTGCCCCATTGTTTTGCTGACAGGCCCACAGTGTCACTGAAGGCAACCGTGTCCACGGGGTCGTGTTTACTTCATTAGGCTACGTTTGACACAGACAACCTGCTCTTATTATACATACAAGGGACAAAAGTGATGCGCGGGTCAATACTGAAATATTGATACTTCCAAAACTAGATGTTCTAGTACTAGATGTATCGCTATCGCTGATACCAGCCTGAATTTTACACCGTATCGAGTCAGAAAGAAACGGGTAGTATCGAGCATCACTGTGGGACGACTCTGTGAAAATGTTCCGTTGCTCTTCCTGATCAGATCAGAGACTGCCCACTTTTGCCTGGGTGAGTTCCCATCACTCATTGGTTGAAGTTACATTAAGTCCCGCCTATAATTCTAAACCATCCAATCAGTAGCTAGACTCATTCAGCAGGCTCGTGAGGTGGGCGGCCAACGCGCAAAATTTGAAAGTTGACCGGAAACAACAGTGACGGAAAAGAGACGGTGTGCGCTTCAGCACATGAGTAATTCTGTGTAATTTAGCAAAGAGTTTTAGAAACAAGCGAATGGCAGTTGGGTGAGTACTCTCACTTTGCAAGTGTTGCTTCTGCGGACGTAAAGTGGGGTCATTAACGTGCGTTTAACGCCACTGTTACGAGTCGAGGTAAAAATAAAGCGAGCGTTAGCCGCTTTTAGCATGCTCATGTTTACAAGATGATACAGACTTTTTTGTGCTTATGTGTCACGACAGCGCACAACGTTTGGATCCTTACTTCACTGTGACTCCTTTCTGTAGGTTATCTGTTGTCAAGCAGCTATGTTGAAGTTCAAATACGTCAGTCAGGGAAGCCTGAAAGTGCCTTCGTCCTCTGTGGACCCCATCACCAGCCGCGGCTCCAGACTCAACCAGGTGTTTCAGGTGAGGTTTGGGGGCAAAGGTGCTCTCAGGCAGTCACTTCAGGTTTAAACTGAACTAACTTGTGCAAGCTGAAGCCAGATCCGCAGTAACTTTCAGGAGCTGACTTCCCCTTCCTGTGTTTGTGTCCTGACCGCAGGGCCGAGTCGGCCTCTGTGGGCAGCAGGGATCATGCACTCTGGGAAGAGAAGAGCTCCTGGAGGCGCTTCTGCTGCTCTACCAAGAGTGCACTTCCCCAGAGCTTATGAAGAGACAGCATGTGGCGAACTTTGTCAACAAATGTAAGCAAACTTTCTTATTCTTGCATTACAGTTTTTTTTGTTTAATCCTCAGTTCAGTCATTCTGTCTGAGCTGATATGTATCTCTACTCAATTGTATGAAATCACGATTTGACTTTCACGTTACAGATGACAATACAGTTTTAGAGATGTTGTTTCTGAAGGTCATGATACCCTGTGCTTCTATTCTCAGACCCTGAGTGTCAAAATAACAAAATAACTTTTTAAAAACCTAATGCTTCCCAAAAACCTCAAGTCAAATATTGATCAAATTATTATATAGACAGACAAAAACACACTGGTCATAATCTTAGCTGTCCTCTACAACAGTGACTACAGCTTCAATTTGACTTGGGTATAGCTGTTTACCACTGAATGTTTAAAGTATTGTGTTCTATTTCTTCATTTCGGAATTTATCTTCATTTTAACTGAGAGAAAAATCTGCTACAAACCTTTTTTTTTTTTTTTTTTTTGACAAACAGTTTCCGAGGTGGTCTCAGAGCTCCGTGGTCTGCAGCCTCGGCCCGATGACTTCGAGCTGCGTGCAGTGGTGGGACGCGGCCGCTTTGCCGAAGTCCAAGTTGCCCGAGAGAAAGCCACTGGAGACGTCTGTGCACTCAAAGTCATGAGCAAGACTGTGTTGCGCACTCAGGAAAATGTAAGATTCATACAGTATCTGTCCGCTGAAGTACTACCACTGAGTAATAACATACCGAGAAGACATCTTCTTTTTTCATTTGTTTAATTGATTTTTCTGCTTTACTTTGTAACATCACCGCAGAAAAATTATTAATTTTAACCATGGTGAAGGTCCCCTTAGCGCCAGCTTCAGGATTAGAGTGGATACTGACTCATTGTCACACTGTCATGGCTCAGAGCCACTGGTAATGTTGTTAGTAACACCTGTGCTTTTGCTGCTATGACAGATTGAAATGTTGGCTATGAAAAAGAAAACATTTTATGGGAATATTTTCCTCAGCCAGCATCAAAGAGCTAAAGCCAGACTGGAGTTATGGGATCATAAAGGGTTAGTGTTCACTTCAGACACTTTAAATTCATGTCGAAAAGGTCCTGAGTGAAAACCAAGTGGGCCTAATGTATTCAATCCGTTCTGTTCTAAAAGAAAAACTTTTACTGCCGCATATTTATAGGGCTAAAGATTTAAACCACTTTCAATTTATTTTAGAACTGTTTGTGTTGAGCTGTGTTTATAGTCGTTTAGTCATTTTCATTACCTGAACAGCCATGGTCATGTATGCATGTTATAGATATCCACCTTCTTGAACACACTTGTGTTTGGACATTGTGTCATTATAACGCAGAGGAGAGAATCTGCTCACAAGCTGTCTCTTACACTTTGGTGATTATGGTTAGAAAAATGTCAAATATGCATAGAATTGGGCAGCGCTGCCAGACGATTGTCAAGCCCACTTGGAAGTCCCAGAGTTGCAGTCTCAGTTAGGCCCACGGGAGGGCGCTGTAGGGTTGAGTACTTCATGTAAAAAAATGGGTATGTAATTTCACAGCTGTGCTCTCTGGCATATGACTAATAGAACAGATCTCAGTCAGAATAGTACATGAGCTGTGACAGGACACGATCTGAAATGAGCAATGCAGAGAACTGTTTAAACAAGAAATGTTCTGTTTGTGCCACCTGTGACCACTTTGCTTAATTTTAATGACATCTCGGATATGAAACATGCCTCAAGAAAGGCGTTTGGAAAAAAAAATCATTCAGTTGTAATTATCAAGAAGGTTTAAATATGGACTGATGTTTCTTGTTGAACTAAGTAAAACATGAGAAGATCCAATTACTTTTGAGCAACATTAATACACTGAAGGTGGTGTCCTCTGATTGTCTACTGTTTCTAAAATGTTTGTGTTGTTAGGACACAACACGCAATAAAAAAACTGCCCTGCTCTTGTTTTGCTTGCATCATATGGATATATGCTGATTGCGTGCCTTTCTAATTCCTCCAAGGTGGTTTTTCATGAAGAAGAGCGGAAGATCCTGGCTCTGAACACGAGTCCCTGGATCCCACAGCTTCTTTATGCCTTCCAGGATAAAGATCATGTCTATCTGGTGAGACTGCAGCATATTTTTACTCAAAGGATGAACTGAAATGACTGTTTTGCATACATTTGTCTCTATCAAAAGACTCTTTAGAAATGTATTTGCAAATTTCAATAGGCCTAAAGGGATTTTTTAAAGTAACAAATGTGAAGAGCAAATGGTATAGATGAAGTGGTACCTGCTGGAGTCATTCACCTGCTTTGATATGCATAAAGACTGGCTTTTATGGAGCAACATGGGTCTCCACTTGGTCTTTTTAAATGAACCACACGAAGTGCAAACAAGGACCTCTTTATTCCCAAACTCAGTTGTCCTTTACAAAAGAAAATGCTTAGGATTGTTTTCACTGTATACTGCAAGGTGCTAAAAATAACACAATGCGGATAATGATAGTAACTGTATTTTCTGTGATGCATTATTTGATAAAGGGTCAGATGGCTGATGTCTGTGATGACCTTACATGGTCAGACGCTGGCAGCGACGTGCAAGTTAAAGAGGCTCGTGTTAAATAAATTCTAAACTGTGATGTCAGTCTGAATGCTGTTTTATCTGTGTCTTTCTGGAAGCGTATAGAATTAAGATGGCTTCAAGATGGTTTTTGTGCTGAACTTCTCGCCAATCTGCTGACTTTTGTGTCAGAATTGTTTGATGTTGTCTTTAGGTGAAGGTGGACTTAATATCCATGTTTCTGTTTTCAAGGTTTGTTTGATTTTTTTTTTCTTTTTCAGAAAGTAACAAATAAAAGCGTTGCCATAGCAGTGGGATAGAAAAGCGGCTTTCACTGCTCCCAGTCGCTGCTGAAATAGTTAAAATTGGGGTGGTTTTTGTATATCGATTGACTTCATGCTGTCGTATTATTATAATCTGTTTTAATACATTCTCCCAGATGTGGTGAGAATATGCTCTTACGTTTCCTATCCAACATTTAGGTTGGATCTGAATAAGTGTTGTGGTGTACTTAATTATCTGAACTGTAAAACTGAAAGGCACGGAAAAGGTTTGGTGTTAAAAGCAGATATCACAGGATCTCAGCTGTGTGGCTCTTTTCTGCGTGTGTACCAGTTCAGTTTGTTTGCCACATGTGTTTAATTTGATATAACACAGTGTGCTGATGTGCTGCGTTGGGAGGTGTGTTTTATTTATTTATATCGTTATTTTTTTTTTCATTCACAGTTGTGCTTTCCAGAATGTGACTAATAAAAACAGTGGGATCGGTACGAATAGCACATGAGTTGCTACAGGAAGGAATCTTAAGTGAAAGAGAGATCGAGTCTCGCTGCAGACGTGCACTGAAACAGGGTGATATATATGCAGGGAGTAACCTTCCAGTACCTTCACTGTTCTCTGCTGTCATGTTAGTTTGCGGGTTAGTGACCAGTAGTGAACAGGATTTAGCTGGGATCGACATCATAACTCAGTGCCGGCCTCGCCTCTGGACAGATCCTCTCAGGAGCTCTGGGTTTTCTTTGGATGTAGCTCTGCTGTGATTTAATAGTTAACTGCGGCTATAATCACAATGTCACGCCCAGAGACTATCGCCGTGAAGAAGAGAGGGAAAGAGAATTTAGAGCTGAGCTTAGTGTTTCTTTAAGCTTCTAGGTTTTAGATAAAACACCCTTTTGAAATCTGTACAGGATGTGGGAAAATGATGTAAGAAGGCATGTGTATATCCCATAATATTTGTGTCCTTTTAGTATTCTAATCTTGGGAGTGTGTGAATGCACTCAAAGGGAACATCCTGTGTGATTATCAGCACTGCTGTAAACCTGAAGGAATCTATATTCTCTCTGGTGACCTACGCTGGCTGATGTTGGATTAAGCGTTTCCTGATCGGCCACCCCTCACACTGCCCCCTTTGCTTCTCTTTACATCCACCCTTTATATACCTCTCGTCGTGCCCTCCTAATGTCCGTCTCAATTCTCCATCCTCCTCCTCTCTTTTCACTCCCCTCTGTCTCACCCTGCTCCCTAACTGAGCATGGAGGAAAATACAAAGCATCCATCTTTATCCGTGTGTCAGAGAGGCACCCAGTCTCCCTGTTGCTAGGTAACACTGGAGAATGCTCCCCGTTCATTCAGACTCGCCGACCATTCATGCACCAGGGGCTTTCGTCTGTTATGGCTGTATGGCTGCAGCCGTATAGCTCAGATCAACCTGACCAATGATGTTTTATCTTTGGGCCCACAGACTCAAACACAAAACATTTACAGCAAACTTGGTCAAGATTGTGTTGTTCCTCTCAACTCTGAAATCAATGCATCTTCCAATGCGGTGTATTTCTGTCAGTGAATGTTGCATTGAATCGAAGCACGTTTTCCGTCTTCGCCCTGTGATTTCAGAGGTGCAAGACAGGCACATATTTTGCAGTTATTGCTGGTGTATTTTTAGCCAATGAAGGCAAACGCTTTGACTGCAGTATCACAGATAAATCTGCAATAGTATCTGGTGTTACATAACTGAATGTATAATGAAGAGAGCCGCCCTATAAGCTGAGACTGAGCAGAGCTTTGATGTAAGCTCAGACACATGTGCACTTGTTGCTTTGTTTTCCCCCTCTAAATATAGCCATATTAGCAGGCATTCATTAATGTTTCAGCAGCGTTTAATCTCTGACCGTTTTAATCAAATTCAAACCCATTTCTTCATCTTCCAATTGCTCTTCATAATTTCACCCGGCTCAATCCCTCATTATATGGACATATCTCTTTTAGGCGATGGAGTACTTGCCAGGTGGTGACCTGATGTCTCTGCTAAATCGATATGAGGATCAGTTCGATGAATCCATGGCTCAGTTTTATCTGGCTGAGCTGACAAAAGCCATTCATGCTGTCCACCAGCTGGGCTACGTCCACAGGTAGGAGCTCAGCTACTGAATCAATTTTTGAGGTGCCTTCTCACCAAGGTGGTCTGGGGACTCAGTATAGTTGTGCCGGTTTTGCTTTCGTTCACACTGTTCAGACCAATTACCACAAGTGCTTACAATGAGGGCTTTTTAGCGGCACTATTGCTTGAAAAAAGCACTGACTTAGGAAGAAAGTGCATGAGAAAGAAGAGAAGCCATCTCATTAATTGGCCAGTACCAAACACAGAAAACTGAGTCAGTGAGATGATTTGTTTCCAAGGTGACACGGACGCCAAGTTGTGCACCAAAGAATCACAACGCAAACGCGAGGTGGACCAGAGATGGCTTGTTGGGTCTGCACTGGAGTCCAGAAGCTCTTTGAGCCCTGCCCAAAGAGAGCTGAGAATACGATCTGTTTACCTCCTGGCCATTATAAGACCACCCAGCAGCTCAGGTGTGAGTGAGCTATTTGTGTTGGAGGGCTGACAATGCAAGTCTCCTTTAGCAGTGTGACAAAAGGAAACAAAGGCATGAAAAAAGTAAAGTGCTCAGTGTTTTTTTCCTTTGTTTTCACTTAAAGGCATTTTGCTATTGATTAAAAACACACGCAAGAAATGTCTCATTGTGTTTAGCTTGGAGCAATGAATGTGGTGGCATGTGATAGAAAAACTTTGCTGGGGTTTACAAATGTATTCCATTATCATCTAAGCTGGAGACATCTTACAGTGCTTGAGCAGCAAACAGCTCTGTGAAAGCAGTATCGGATGTCATCTATATTATTCACTTCCAGAGACGTCAAACCAGAAAACATTCTCATCGATCGGACCGGCCACATTAAGCTGGCTGACTTTGGATCAGCTGCCAGGCTGACTGCTAACAAAACTGTAAGTAGATTAAAGTTTGCTCCCTGGATTGACGTCAGGATGCTTGACAGTGATGCCGTTTGGGTTTTGCTGGTGTCTTTCCCAGGTGGCCTCTCCCACAGTGCCTGTAGGGACCCAGGACTTCCTCTCCCCTGAGGTCCTGGCAGCTATGAATGGGGGCTCCCACTGCACTTACGGTGCCGAGTGTGACTGGTGGTCCCTTGGAGTTATTGCCTTTGAGATGATCTATGGCAGGTCCCCTTTCTCCGAGGGCACTTCGACCAAGACAATCCACAACATCCTTAATTTTCAGGTGCAAAAGCTGCAAGTTGTTCCTATGAAATAGTTGCAATTGAGTTTCAGAAGATGAAATAATTAGAAGGGTTTACATATAGTCAAATGTATTTTCTGATTGAGGTCTTTTCTGATCACTCTCAATGACATGGATTCCGTCCTTGCATGTTGTTTGCCCTCAGCGCTACCTAAAGTTTCCAGATCAGCCACAGGCCAGTAAACAGTTTGTAGACCTGGTGCGGAGCTTGCTGTGTGGGGCAAAGGAGCGACTGGGTTTTCAGGGACTCCGCTGTCACTCCTTCTTCGCCAGTGTAGACTGGAACAACCTACGACAAGGTGAGCAGACAGCTCTCCCACGATGTGCTGTCCTTGGATCTTCCAAGTAAAAAATGCTCAATTTGGCGTGAAATGACACGGAGCTACTGAAATCATGTTACTGGAAAGATGATGTACGGCCAGTTGTCAAATAATCATGCTGTTTAGAATATATTAGCGGATTGTGTATGTGTGTTTCAGGGTGCACCTAGACAACAAACAAGCTCTTGCGTTGCTTGTGGTGTTGTCGGTAGTAAAATAATGAGATTCTGTGTGCTGTTGGCAGTGAGCCAGCTCTTTTCCGAGGAGAATGGGAGGGAGGCAGGAACAAGAAGCGAGGCAGACAGAGTAAAGATCTGCAACTCATCTGCTTCTCAACAGATGCAGCAGTAAATCTTTTACACAGGCTACAGCAGACAAGCTCTCTTTGGCGGAAGTATATGTGCATTGGTTGAACGTCACTGTTGCCGCTGACACGTTGTTTGACATTTTCACATGAGCGGCTCTTGAGAGACGCACCCATAACCCTCAGAATAATAGACGTTTTCAGTGAAACATGGTCAGAATGAGGAGCCACATCCGCCATGCTGCAGAGGTGACAGGTGTTTACTTTGCACTGCTGAATAGCTGAATAGTCCTCAGGTAAACAAATCCTTCTACTCTCACGTAATTATCGATGCTCATCAATTCCTTTGATCTCTTGGATGGCTTTGTAATATTCCTATTTTACCATTTATGATAGTACAGAGATGTGAAAAAACAGAAACATTAGGATGCATCTTTTTATATTGCCATTCCTCCAATATTTTTTCTTCATTTTGCATCAGCTTGAGATGTAGAAGTGTTTGCACTGAAATACAGCTCTGCTTTATCGACAGTTAGGCACTGATAGCACTTTATGCTTCAGCTCAGGCTCCAGCTGATTAGCTTGCTCTGCTGCAGTGAGGGAGAGCGAGAGAGCGAGCGAGCTCATGTGTTTATGAGAGAGAGAGCGAGAAAAGGAAGGAGGGAGGGGACAGAGGAGGCAGCATGTGCATCAACGCGCGACTTACCGCACTCTAGGCTCCCTCCGCTCTGCTCTGTTCCTCCTCCCTTCCTTTCTCTCCCCTTTCTCCTTGTTGTTTTTTTTTTTTATCCTTTACATTTTGTTTTACTATTGTCTCCGTGGCTGCTTCCTTTCCCACCCCCCACCCCCCCCTGCCCACTCTTATTCCCTCCTCTCATCCTTTTCCCCTGCAGTTCTCCCGCCTTTCGTTCCTGCACTGCACGCTGAAGATGACACCTCTAATTTTGAGGAGCCGGAGCAGGCAGCCCCCTGGCCAGCCTCAGCAGCCCAGCGAGAAGCTCTGCCAGCGGGCTTCCAGGGCCAGGATCTGCCCTTTCTAGGCTGGTTCTTCAGCAGAACGTTGACAGCATTGGCCAAAACTGAGTGAGTGCTACCTGTTTACTTGGCTGCTGGATTTTTTTTTTGTTGCTACAAAGTGGACCCCTGTTTTCTGGAGAGACCTCCTGCTTACAGCTCTCTGTTACCTTTGTTGGTGAAACACACCATGCTAGGTCTCCTGCTGTTGTGGTATTGGATTTCTCACTGGCACAACCTTTCTTCAGGTGACCTAGCATGGTGGCCAGGGCAGTTGGTGTTGTCCCTGTCAGTGTTGTGCCTGTCGTGGCAAAAATGGGTTTGGCTATATGCTGTGTCAGACACAGAACAAGAGAAGGGGAGGGATCCCCCCTCTTCTCTGGTGATCCCCCGTTCTGATCCCTCTTCTTGTGCGTTGAGATCTCACATGGTTGATCCAGTGCACAGATAGATCAAATGAATGGGAGCAGGGGATGCGAGCTGGTGTTATCCAGCCATCGACACTGATTGGTATGCGGCTGAGTGTGTCAATGAGGTTCGCTGAGGAGTGGAACCCCACACAGACACACTCCCACCCTCGCTGCTGTTATTGTGCTCCCTCTCTGTTTTTGTAAAACATAATGGGCTCCCGACTTTTATGGCACGAGTTTTGGGACTGTAATTACGCCCTAATGGTGTTTGGCTTCTTTAACCTCTGATGATAAAGCAAGAGGGTGGGTTTCATCTCTGAAGCCCCCATGCCAGTGCTCTCGCAGGTTAATGGTGCTGGAGACTGCGGATCATGACAGCAGCAGCAGGAGCGAAGAGGAAAGCAAAAGCGGTTGCAGATTAGACAGGAAAAAGGATGCAAGCTCAGATTGGGGGGGAGAATCTATTTCTATGGTTACTACCGTGATGGGGTTTTTTCCCATGTCCCCACCCCCATCTTTACCCGTCTCATCTCCTCCTCTTATTTTCTCCCTTTCCTAATGTCTCTGTCCCTTGCTGTTATACCATCAGTCAATCTGTTCATGCTTTTTAACTGGGGCCAGTCATTTTCTGTGCTGAATTTGATTAAGAGGTGCTCAGAGCTCATAGAATGTGTCAAAACTGTGTGTGTGGGTGCATGCATATGCGTGTACACATCCTTCACTACAATGCCAAAAAGGAAAGAGGAGTGAAAAATGAAACCAGAGCCAGACATAATGAAATGCTAATCATGTGTTTAGGGATTTCCTGCGACTTTTTTCAAAATTCTTTTGAACTAGTCTGTCTGACTCCTTGTTAGTAAAAACCCAACAACAAAATCCCCTTAATGGCTCGCCTCAAATTTATAAGAAGACTTTGGTTGTTTAGTGGGAGAATATCGGCTTGGAAATGTGGCTTACTTCAGGAATAGAATGCCTTTCAGAGCTACTTTGAGTCATTAGAACATTATTTCAGATAAAATTTGCAATGTTTTGTCTATAAGACGATGATAAATCTCATTCTGATTATTTTAGAATAAGTGTCAGTTGGCCTGTTTGAATATTATCCTTTTGACCGCGATCAGGGTCTTCAGATTTACCTCCAAACTGCCGTGATGGATACATAAATGTATGACTCATTGTCCCCTGTGGACAATCATCAGTAATTCTTTCAATAATTGCCATCACGTGTACGATTTCTTTCTTTCTTTTCTATTGATCTTGGCAAACTAATGACCCCATATTCGAGACAGCTTCTGTTGTATTGTACATTATTTGATCTGTTATTGGGGAACCCCTGACCTTCCTTGAAGCACCACCACTAAAATCAGTTGCCACAGGCAGATGTCCTTCACTGTTACTGTTGGGGGGGGAAAAAACAAAGAACTCAATATTCATTTTTCATTTCTAATGTTAGTGTGTCCTTTTTATTGACAAATCGTTTCCTTTAATCCAGTGATTTCAAAAAGTTTGAGCTTTTGCTACTTATTTTGTGATTACTGCAGTCAAATAATTACGTGGCCAAATTTTACCAGCAACATTTGGAATAAATTCATCATTACATAAATGATGTGCTTTTACTGTACTTCTAATCAACACATCGCATTGGAGAACTTTGTTGTTTGATAATTTACCAAGAAATTCCTTTTGAATTGAATGAAATTTTCCAAAAAGGTTGTCTTGTTTACTGACCCTGCATCTGTGCATCCGTTTTGCGTTTGTGTGCTATGAACTGCATTGTTGCAGTCTCATCACTGTGCATGCTTATGTCACTGTACGATTCGTATTGTCTTCTTGTACCGACACCTGCTGAACCATTAACTTGCATGCTGTCTTTGTGTCACTGTCTGTCTTTTGATTATCTTGAATAATGCGGTCTGCACTGGCCAGGCATTCACATTTCCTATATTGGCAAAACGCATTATGACTACACTCTTCCTCAGCTTTCCACAGAGCAGTCCCTCATTTGGTCTTGTGTTTATATTTCCTGTTCTGCCTGCGTGATGTTTGGAAGTCTGATATAAATCCCAGACTATCTTCAAAGCACTCGTTTTTTCTATTTTTTTTCAATTTCTAAGCATATATCACATGAAACAGTAGAAATCAATAGAAGGTGGAAAAGAAGAAATCCATCATATTTTGACAGACTTTTGAGAGGGACAGAGATTGATGAAAGAGAAAACATTTGGCTCAAAGCAGAAGACCCCCAGCTGTGGACCGAAACCGCTACGTTATCCGTACATTAGGCAATCTAATCTGTTCAACTCGACACTGGAGAACTTTATGAATTTTGATGTCTAACATCAATTTTTAATTGGCAACACATCCCGCTAGCGGGAAACGCTTCTTTATTCAGTGTACTTTCCTGTGAAATTGGCTGTTTGGGGTGTTGCTGTTTTTGTTGGTAATATAAGCCGAGTGTGTGTGTGTGTCTGTGAGTGTCTGTTTCTGTGTGTATTTCATCCACATAAAGTGGTCTTGCATGTGTTTCGGGGAGGATTTTTCTCAGAGAGGCAAAAGGCAGCAGTGCTTTCTTTCGTGATTATTTTTAACCCTGTGACTCAGTCTGAGTCAACTTTATTAAAGATCCCTCTGCAGTGTTTGGGAACTCATTCATACAGACCCATTCATTTATTAGGAGGGGGTTTCTTTTTGGGGGTTGCCATGTCTTTGGTCAGAAAAAGGAGGTGAGAAGGGACTTTGTGCTCTAAATTTTCCAGAAGGAAGGAAATAAAATAGGACATCGGCTTACATAAACATGAAAAATGAGTGCATTGGACTCTCCACAGAGCTGCGTGTTGACCAACCCCAAGCAACAACACAGCCCAAATTCTCCTGTCACATTATTTTGTCAGGCAAACAGCAAATATTCCCATGTCTGCTTTGCTCATTCTGTCTGTTTTATACTGCATATACCACAATGAATAAAAGATACTGCCTCTACCTCTCTCCCGACATGCTGTATGTATTCTTAATTATCATCAGGAGCCATTGTGTTATCTGACTCAATACCGTTCTCGATACTCTTTTCAGAGAGGAAACCTTAGTCAGTGCAAACTTTTCATGCCACCAGTGTCTGTTTCTTATTGGTGGTGTGTGGGTGTTGTGTCTGCATTTCAGCTCATTTAATTACAATATTGTTCGCACTTGCTGGTAAGTGTGGCGTGTCTTTTGTGTCATGATAGAAGACTCACACGCCTCCCTGTGAGCTAAGAATTTGTAATGTTCTGTTTTCTTTCCTTTTCTGTCAGAGCACAAAATTGTCTTTTATATTTTAGGGGATTGTTGCACTCACTGAAAAGTCAACAGTAATGATGTGAAGTGCAATTACAGGAGCAGCAATGACAATGTGTAGCCACAGTCCTCACTGGGAGTCAAACCGGGGATATTGTGGTGCTTGGTTACCATTTGTATTCTGGAGTGCAACAATAAAAATAGAAACATTGGCTGTCTTGCTTCCATGTTTCAAGTTTATCCAAATGTTTCTTAAGCTGTGTAAACTGAACATTCCTTTGATATCAACTTGACACTTTTAATTTGCCCTGTAAGACTTTTTTTGTTCCCGTTTCTGTTGCAGGTCAGTGTCTGCAGGACTCAATTCTCCTGCTAAGACCAACTCCATGGAAAAGAAATTGCACCTTAAAAGCAAAGAATTACAAGATACGCAAGACAAATGCCATAAGGTGAGAATGCACAACCGTGAAAGTGGTAAACTGGATTACAGTTGATCTGTTATCTGACTTCAGTTGCACGGAAAGGACATTGGCATGTTGTGGGAAGTCACTGTTCTTCAGGAGAGATTATTTTGATGGTTACCAAAATAAAATCGGTCATGCAACGTTGTGTTCATTTCACTGAGTCCGTTTTAACGGGGTTTTATCAGCAGATTTCTTGTGTTTATTCTGGCTGACTGGCTGAACTCAGATCAGGGAAACTTCTGTTGGAGCTGAAAAAGCCAAATTGGTCTAGTTACATCCAGATATTAACAGCTACATATTCTTTAGCATTCACTGATGGACAGTAGGTCAGAGAGATGATTTTCACCAATATCGTCCTGCTTTTTAAGAAGATTTGATACAAACCATTTATTCTCCCAGCATCATATGGAGGATAGTGACATTTTTTTCTGTTGTGTATAAAAGATGGAGCAGGAGATTTCCAGGTTCCAGCGCAAAATGACTGACCTGGAGTCAGTGCTCCACCAAAAGGATGTGGAGTTGAAGGCCTCTGAGACTCAGAGGAGCATCCTCGAGCAAGATCTCGCCACCTACATAACCGAGTGCAGCGTGAGTCATGCTTCCACCTTTGTGTGCACGTAGAATTAAAACGAAGAAGAAGCCCACGATATTGTCACTCAAGTCTGTTTATTGAAGTTTCCCACGTCACTGTCATCAAAACTTCAAAAATCAGTGTCAAAGTGGGCCAGCAGCAGCGTCATTGAGTCTGTGTGCTTATATGTGTTTACAGAGCCTGAAGCGAAGCTTGGAGGAGGCACGTGTGGAGGTCTCCAGAGAGGATGACAAGGCCATGCAGCTGCTGCACGACATCCGCGAACAGAGCAACAAGCTGCAAGAAATTAAGGAGCAAGTATGTAAATGTTCTCGTTTCAGTGATCCTCCGTCTCCTCCCCCTCATCAGAGTAATGATGGAGTGCATTTGGAGATTTGTTTTAGACACTTGAAGATGTTTATGCTGAAAAATTAAAGGAAATTGGTGAAAGGAAAGCGAAATGGAGACTTATCCAATTTGTCTTTCATACATTAACATAGATGATCAGTTCACTGAAGTAGCAGTGAGATTATATTTGCACCCAGTGTGTCCCTGTTACATGGACAGGGCTTCCCCTCTGAGGACTCCCTTGTCCTCAGCTCTCAGAAAGGTCGTCCCTGCAGATGGCGTCCCTGCAAGGTACAAAAAAAAGGAGACTTTGATGATTACTCAAGAGATACTCACAGTCTCTCCTCAAGGGAACGACACCACTGTGTACGATATTCCATTTCACACTAAATATGCACAGATTAAAGTCAAACAAGGAAACATTTTCCAGACAGGGAGCTAATTTACATTTATATTTTCTATAAATAGAACGTCATTACAGCCAGTTTCAGTTTACCAGTGCCCGTGTAGCATGTTGGCTCTGCAAAGAGTTTTGCAGATGTAAGCAGTTATTTTTCCTTTCATTTGAGCTCCAGAGTGCAGAGCTCCAAACTGCAGCTTCAAAATGGGCAATGTTGAGTTCTTATTTTTTGATTTCAACATATTTTGTGATCGATGGTCACTCTTACTTTGCAATGCAGTTTCGGAAGCTCACTCGACAATCTGACGGTGTCAGCAAAGTACATCTTTGTCTTGAAAGCATCAGCTGCAATTGGTGTCTGCACTAACGGCTCAGTTCCTGGTCAGACTTTTCTGAACAACCTGCATTGTAGCTCTCACACCTTCATGAAACTTGCATGTAAAATTGATTTTGTAGGAACAAAAAATAGCACAGGAGGATTATAACTTCATTGAGGAGCTTTACAGAAAAACAACCAATTTTCTGAGCGTTTTCTTATGTTGAAGCGCCTGTAACATAAAACAAACGTGACTGCATTTTGTAAGAGGCCTGTTATTGTTGACCACTGTTTTCTGTTGCTTTGTGCAGGAGTATCATGCCCAGTTGGAGGAGATGCAGGTGACCATCAGGCAGCTGGAGGAGGACCTGTCAGCTGCCCGCCGTCGTAGCGACCTTTATGAATCGGAACTCAGAGACTCGAGACAAACAAGCGAGGAGCTCAAAAGAAAAGCGGTCGAATACCAACAGAGAATCCAGAAGGTACATTTACACCTCACACGTTTCTCATAATCACTTTTCCACTTTTGAGTAATTCAGCTCCCCAAATTGTTGTTTCCCGCAGAGATTATCAGACCTCGCCAAATTAGGTGTAACTCAAGAATGAGCTGTGTTTAATATGAGGAAAGCAGTAAGGTACAAGTGAATAGTTTAGCATTTGACAGCTGCATGGGTCGCTGTTGAATGAGTTGAGTGTCACAGTTTGGAAATTCCTTGAGCGTGTCCCTTCGGAGGTGATCTGCATACGCCTGACTGAGAGGAGACCTCAGGGCACGACTGCAGAAGTGATTACATCTCCCAGATGGACCGGAAGCTCTCAGGGGCCCATCAGGAATAACTAGAGAGAGCGAATGTGTGGAGCACTGTCGACTTACTCAACGAGCAAATTCATATACGAATGATAGTACGGACAGAGAATGTCCGACACTCTCAGTTTGAAAATAATCAGAAACATTTACATGAAATTATTTTATGAATTGTGATACAGTGACAATGTTTTATTTACAGTTGTTTCAAAGTTTAACTTGTCTGGGAGAAGAACTGCAGGAAGCATAAAACAAGCAGAAGTTTGACACTTTTGCTGTGAATCAGTTTCTCCTTTTCTGTCTATTTTTCAGGCGAAAGAGCAGGGAAAAGCCGAGGTGGAGGAACTTCTCTCCAAACTGGAGAAGGTAAACGGAGGAAATCTTTTCTTTTAGCTGTAGGCACAGATCCATACGGAGCTTTAACTGGTGTTTGGTGAGTGAGAGCACTTTCTTCTCTCTATTTAGACTAACTTGGAGCAGCAGGTGAAAATCCAAGAGCTCCAGGACAAGCTGTCAAAGGTGAGTCATTTCTTGTGATTTATTCAACTAAAGCTTGTTTCCTCTTCAGCATCATTTTGATGATTTTTTTTCTGCTCAAGTGAACTGTGAATAGATGTCCAGTTTCTAGTGATCAAACACTTAAGCAGTTTCTCGTCTGCCAGATTTCCTTTATTATTCTTTTGAAGAGCCTTTCCTCCACCGTGAGAGGAAGAGACTTGCCCGAGCATATCAACATCTTTGTCTTGGGACCCACTAACAGCCCTTGACCTTTTGATTTCCCGCAGGCAGTGAAAGCGAGCACTGAAGCCACAGAGCTGCTGCAAAATGTCCGGCAGGCCAAAGAGAGGCTCGAAAGAGATTTGGAGCGCCTGCGAGGCAAAACCGATTCCAGTGACACTCTGAAGCGTCGCCTGAGAGAGACAGAGGTATCTGACTGAACACACCGCACTCATTTCACAGCTCATGTCTGGTGTTTTAAAGTATGCATGTTTTTAAACGACTGCTTTGGTAAGTAGAACATGTCAGCCGGAGTCACCTTTGAAAAATGTCCATCACAATTAGCCTTACGTTATGTTCTTTTTGTCGTGTAAGCAGGAAGGCAGGAAAACCCTGGAGAACCAGGTAAAGAGGCTGGAGATGGTGGAGCGGCGGGAGAATAAGCTGAAAGATGACATTCAGACCAAATCCCAGCAGATCCAGCAGATGGCTGAAAAGATCCTGGTGAGAGAGCTACAGATAAAGCTCGCTAATACTCTTCACCACTCCACCCCTATTTTCACCCTAGTGTCCAGTCCTCCCACTCACTGAGCCCTCTCTGTCTATACACACCAGTTAGATGAGTACACACATGTACGTGTTACACACACATTTCTGTGCTGTGCTGAGCCTTTCACACACTAAGTGTTATTGCACACATAGATCGTAGACTATACGTGGCAGCATGAGCAGGCATCGCTACGGACAACTTGTGGAGTTCCAGCTCTTTAATGCAAGTTTTTTTTTTTGTTTTGACCTGAGCAGATCTGGTTAATATACAAAATACAGATCTCAATTTCTACTTTTTGTAGTTATTTTTTTTCTTGTTTTTCTTTCTTCAGGAACTTGAGGAAAACCTGAGAGATGCACAGTCAACAGCTCAGAGGATGGAAACTCAACTGGTCCAGAAGGAAAGGCTTTATGAAGATAAAATCAAGGTGTGTTGGCTCAATGTTTTCCAGTCTGTTGAGAATTGTTTAAAATATGTTCATGTATATTTCTCTATGGTCAGTCTTAGTCAGGCTTGATTGATGAAACAGACTTGTCACATTTGTCAGGGTCAGATTTGACACCGTGCTAATGGCAGTTTCCACACCAGGTGGTACATTCGCAACCATGACATGAATGATGGCTTTATCGTTCAGCAGATTTTCAGGCTGCGGCTCAAGCAGGAATCACGTCAAATCCAAACTAATGACAATGACGATCTCTGGTTCCGGCTGACACAGGTTCTGGAGGCTCAGATGAAGGTGGACCTGGCTGACAAGGAGAGCCTGGAGGCAAGGAGGGCGCAGCAGGAGGAGGAGTCGAGGGAGAACTGTAAACTCATCAGCGAACAGAAAGCAGTAAGGCGTCACAGCAAGTTGTACCACGTGTATTAATGTTTGATTCTGATTTTCCCTTTCATTTGCATTATCTATGTATCCACAATGTACTGAATACTATATTAAACAACCAGGTATTTCTAGTGGGCAAAAGTCACTTTTGAGCATATTCTTCAATTTGTTGTTAACTACCTAAATGCTTACCTGAATCCACCACTTTAACATTATTTACTTTGTCATTTGTTAAAGTGCAAATGTATTTGACAGCACAGTTAAAGAGGCCAGATTAAATTGCAGTGTTCCTCATGTTGCACCCTAAAGCCCGGGCTTACCTCCTAATCTGGTTAATGTGGTAGAACTGAGGAAGTTAAGAAGCTTTCAGAGGTAGTCATCTGACATCGACAGGAGCCGATTCAGGCAACACCTTAATGGACTCTAACAGGATTTTGGTGCAGTACAACGTTCTGTTTCCAATAAAAATAAAAAAGCTGTGTTGTATGAATATGAATGTCCTGCAATTCTTAGTGAGATTTTGTTGTCATTGAAAGCATTCCTGCATGTTGGGGTAGGATTGTCAGCCTGCGATCACGTGTCCCTCCCCCTACAGACCATAAACGCTATGGATTCCAAGATGAAGAACCTGGAACAGCGCATCGCTGAGCTGTCAGAGGCTAACAAGCTGGCCGCTAACAGCAGCATCTACACCCAGAAGAATATGTGAGTTAACTAGACCTTCAGCCCACACTCTGCTTTTATGAGGAGCGCACACACACACACACACACACACACACACACACACACACACACACACACACACACACACACACACACACAC
>JAUESE010000080.1:5478651-5498090 GCA_032274725.1 Malacoctenus triangulatus
TCTTCATTAATGTGCATTTACCCTCATTGTGCACCCTGACTGATTTTGTCCCCTGAGAATAAACTGCGATTTAACTTGAAAGGTTCTATGCAGCTTTAGACGATTATGAAATAGATGTGTCGCATGTTTTGAGATTTTACCATACAAGATTGTTCAGTAGTATAAACTTTGGTCCAGTGCAACGTTTTGACAGACTGGGATCTATTCTTTTGTCTTGCTTACACAATCAGCATGTATTCCTTACAGTCACTAATTTAAATTCATGTGATAAACGTAAAGTAGATCATAATGGGCAAATAAAATTTTGACACCTTCTGGTCTGCTTGAAACAAAGCAAAAATGTGATGGATATCTTTATAGCACTGGGTGAATAGAAGTTCACCTCCAGCCTCTTAGAGAAACCACACACACACACACACACACACACACACACACACACACACACACACACACACACAGTAGTCCCTTTTAGCAGAGATAACTTTTGAATAAAGTTGTGTATATTTTCTCTCTCATCTCTGGCAGCAGCAGGCCAACATTATTTGACAGCTTTCGATGCATGGCTTCCTGAATTGACGTCATGGCTTCTCCTAATTTCCTAGATGAAGTACTTTTCCAGTTAACATTGTTTGTTGCCCTTTTTGAAACATTTTTGCCAGACTTGGGTGACTTCTTTCTGTGGAAGCAAGAGAGAACGTCAGATTTTACATCACATTGCACTTCACACTGCAATGCCAAAGACAGGCAAACTCCATGTGTAGTTCCCTGAGCAGGTGTGATTCATTCGCAGCTTTTATGGAACGTCCTTATTCTATTCGTTAATTACCTCCACAAGGAGGTTACATTTTCCTAAATGGTGATAACTCCAGGGCAGGACATAATCGTTCCACCATCTTTCTTTGTTGGAATCGTTTTGAGAGTTGACTGCCAACAGACAATGTAAGAGGCATTTGTGTGTATCATTTTTTTTCGCTAGGAAAGCCCAGGAGGAAATGATCTCAGAGCTTCGACAGCAGAAGTTTTATTTGGAGTCTCAAGCAGGCAAGCTGGAGGCCCAAAATGCCAAACTGGAGGAGCACCTGGAAAAGATGAGTCAGCAGGAGCAGACCAAGAGAACCCGGCTACTGGAGCTGGAGAGCAGGCTGCGCGAGGTGAGCTGGCAGGAGGCAGAGAGACAGTGCAAAATCTGTAGGCTTAAGATTAAGTGATTCACTTTAACCAGCAGAGAAGCTCTTTACATCATTATCACCCACAAAAGGGATTAAGGTGGCTGATCAGCAATCAAATTCAGATACGTTTCAGATCAACAGCTAATTAAAAACAGGACTACAATGGTATTCTCTCCAAAAACTGCCAGCAGCTTTTCTCTTTTGTTATCTATGAAAATATGCAGCTTCTCTGGACGACAACAGCTGAGGAAAAAACAGGCGAAAACAAGAACTGCCTGACACGCACCTGTAAATATTTGATAAAGCCCTAAACTCTGGCAAGGAGTTTTAAAAGTACACGCTGGTTCCTTGCCACTTAGAAAATGCACCTCAGAACCTGTTAGGTTTGTGCATTCAGTGCGAACCTGGTCTATAAAAAGATGGTTTGACATAATTGAGGGCCACAGTGCCCCCTTTTTCCTAAGAGCTCTCACCCCCCAGTGAGCTGTCTGCCGGATGTTCCTGGTGGACAGCCTGCTGACTGGATGTCATAACTCTACCTCCACATACTCTTCCCCACTGAGATGTGATGCACAGATTGGCACTAATTGCTAGACTCTCTTCGCCCTCACTTACAAACACACATACTGTCTTCACACAAACACACACACACACACACACACACACACACACACACGAATACATTCTGTTGTAATCGGCTGTTTCATCTCTGCAACATACAGGGACTTAGAGACGCCACATTCCGCCTGTTTGTCTGAAATAGCCTTTTTGTATCTATTCTATGCACTTGTGTATATTGACAACCTCAAAATAATATTTTTTACATCCAATAATCTTGTGTGACCTAGTATAAGTTAAATGTGGTGAATTTTCAACCCTTGAACAATTATTGACCTGTACTTCAAAAATAGTCAACAAGCAGGTAGCATGAAGATGTTCAAAGAAATGGCAAAAAACTTTCAAATACAGCATGCTTTAGACCTGACTTACTGTGTCTTTAACACAATATTTATCCCTTTCCTGTCTTCCTTGCAGATGGGACTGGAGCACGAAGAGGAGAAGCTGGAGATCAAGAGACAGGTGTCAGAATTGACCCTGTCCCTGCAGGAGCGCGAGTCCCAGATCAGCAGCCTGCAGGCTGCGCGGCTCGCCCTGGAGAGTCAGCTGCAGCAAGCCAAGACTGAGCTGGAAGAGACCACGGCTGAGGCTGAGGAGGAGATCACCGCCCTCAGGGTAAGACAAACAAGGACAAACACACATGTGTGCAATCTCTCCCACAAACGCAGGTGCATATAATATTTCTGAATGCAGCAGGAAAATGAGTTGTGATGTATGATTTAGTTTAGATTATAATGTCCATTCATCAAGATTCATGATTATACATGTTGGTGATCTTCTGCTCTTGTTTTTCTCAGAATCACAGAGATGACATTCAGCGGAAGTTTGACGCCTTGAGAGACAGCTGCTCAGTGAGTGCTGCCATCGTCTTTTGTCTCTGTTTTCAGCAGCAGAAAATTAACAGTCAAAAGGTTTTATAAGACCTTTGAATATATGGTGATTCATGTTTGACTCTGAACAAACTTTAATGAGGCTGTGTATTCCCCTCAATTGATTTGGAACAGAACAGTTCCTGGCTAAAGGGCGTCCTTTTGATTCAGATTCAACACTCAAATCCAGCGTTGTTTTTACAGTCAAATGTAAAAAGGTTTCACTTAGCACAGGCATCTTTTTGAAACAACAGGTCACTCCAATTATTTCTAAAACTGTTTTCATGTTGACAACTTTCATCACTTATCAAGTATTTATCTGTAATGAAACCAGTCATGTCCAATCCCATTCAATCATTTCTCAACTGAAAGAGAAACGCAGCTTTTCTCTGCTGTCACTCTTTACTGTACAATGCGAATTGTTGGGCTCTGACTGCTAAACAATTTATGGGAGCAGTTATCGTCAAAGTAAAGACAACAGTGAGTAATTTCATTGAACAAATTGGATAGATATTTACAATTTTCTTTTTGCTGTCTCCGTTGTTCTCGTTATTCTCACCCAGCAGACGTTTCTTCTTACTAATTGAGTTGAATGTAACCTCATTATCACCGTGCATGTTAAAGCTGTAAATTAACCTCAGCCCAGCTGTGTTATGACTGCAGCAATTACGACAATTATTCCCCACCACCACTTTCAGCCTTTGTTGCCCGAAACTAAAAATATCTTCTCACCTCTGCCAGATAGGCTAACACCTCTGATTCTGTGTTGCCTCAGGTGATCACCGACTTGGAGGAGCAGCTCACACAGCTGAGTCAGGAAAACGCCGAGCTGAACCGCCAGAACTTCTACCTGTCCAAGCAGCTCGATGAAGCCTCGGACGAGAGGGAAGATCAGCTGCAGCTCAGCCAGGAGGTGGACCGCCTCAGGAGGGAGGTGGCCGACCGCGAGATGCACCTCAACAACCAGAAACAGGTACCACATGCACAAACAAAATCAGGTTATTACAGATGCTTTTAAAGTGTTCAACATTCACAGAGTCAAATGTTCAGATCAACCAGTGGTCCATACCTGGAGTCTCAGATCTCCTTTATATCTAAGGCTTTGCCTCCTCAAACTAGATTTGCACTTTTTAAAGAAAAACCAATATGAAGAAGAGCATATTTTAGATTGGAAAGCTGTGAGGCAATGTGTAATTCTTCTTTCTGAATACAGTCCTAAGTTAACAGAAATGGATTGTAGTAAGCATTGTGGCCACATCACACTTGGACCATGTGCTGGGACTGAAACTGCGGGGAGACAAACAATCGCGTGCAATCACCAAAAGCTGTGAAAGATGCTCTCTTCAGTCTGTTCCTTCATTTCTGCTGTCAGAACATCGAGACACTGAAGACCACATGCAGCATGTTGGAGGAGCAGGTGGTGGAGCTGGAGTCCCTGAACGATGAGTTGTTGGAGAAGGAGAGACAGTGGGAGGCGTGGAGGGGGGCTCTGGAGGACGAGAAGAGCCAAGCTGAGAGACGCGCCAGGGACATGCAGAGAATGCTGGACAATGAGAAGCAGAACAGGTAATATTCACTTTTGTGCTGTCGAATGTCAATACCTAAATATATTCATGTGAGCTCATAAGACTTGTTTTTGTCCTGTTCAAAGGCTGCGCGCAGACCAGCGCAGCTCTGAGTCTCGCCAGGCAGTGGAGCTGGCTGTCAAAGAGCATAAGGCTGAGATTCTGGCTTTGCAGCAAGCTTTGAAGGAGCAAAGACTGAAGGCTGAGAGTCTGTCTGATACTGTGAGTCTACCGCACTATCATCTGACTACAACCCCATCTGCAGTGCTTTAAAAACACCAGGACATGTCACACTTGGCAATTGTGTTAGTTTTGCATCGTGGAACAGAAAGTCAATGTGTTGCAAGTTAACATGTATGCACATGTTCTCGTAGCTCAATGATCTGGAGAAGAAGCACGCCATGCTGGAGATGAATGCACGGAGCTTACAGCAGAAACTGGAGACAGAGAGAGAACTGAAACAGAGGCTGATGGAAGAGGTAAAACTTCGTTATAAGCCATAACAGTGCAGGTTTAAATTATTGTTTTAGGAAATGTTAAATATTTGTCCAACCAATTGATGTTTTTTCTCAATTCATCTCAGTCAATTCTGGATTGTGTTTCTATGAGGTGTTACTGATTTTAAATCTAGATTTGATAGTTTAAAGATGTGTGCTGATCTTTCCACAGCAAGGGAAACTCCAGCAGCAGATGGACCTCCAGAAGAGCCACATTTTCCGTTTGACCCAAGGCCTGCAGGACGCCCTGGACCAAACTGACATGCTGAAGACTGAGAGGACCGATCTGGAGTACCAGCTGGAGAATATACAGGTGATTAATCCAATACCTTTAAATAAGACGAGTTAAAGTGATCTCCGGGGAGGAAAAAAAGTCTTAGTCAGACATTAATATATTGCAATCAGTGTTGCCAAGTAAAAACGGTGTCTCAGTGGGACACAGAGGATAAATTAATCTTAATTTATGTGTTCCCAAAGGGATTTCTTTTAAAGATCTCTTCAGTGGTATTTTCTTCTCTGAGCTGCTGTTTTTCCTGCTGCAGGCTGTGTACTCCCATGAGAAGGTGAAAATGGAGGGGACGATCTCCCAACAGACCAAACTTATCGATTTTCTCCAAGCCAAAATGGACCAGCCCACCAAAAAAAAGAAGGTCTGAGAGAATATTCAGTGATAACTACTCAGTCGCCACATTGTATTGCAAATCAGCTCATGGAGAGTGATTCTAAAAAGCTTGCTGCTTTACAAATGGATTCAGTTTTGTTCCCTCTCTGAACAGGGGATATTTGGGCGACGGCGGGAGGATGTTGGCACCACAACTAACGGGGCCTTGGCTCCTCAGGCCCAGCCGGCAGTTCCTTTACAATACAGTGACATGAAAATGGCTCTGGAGAAGGAGCGCTCCAGATGTGCAGACCTGGAGGAAGCCCTGCAGAAGATGAGGATAGAGCTGCGATCCCTTCGAGAAGAGGGTAGGAGCACCACGTTGAAACATAATGTTGAACCTCCCACCGTCCCTCTGTGGACGCAGATTTGTCGGCATTGTGTCATAGATCTGGTAATTAACCCCGGTGATATTCATTTTCAACCAAAAAACTTGTATAGTGAAAAAAATACATCTGCCTCTGGAGATATTATGACCTGAGTCAGCTCAGGAAATCCTGCTTAGTGCCTGTTTGTCTAATCTGTTCCCAGACATGTTTTAACAGAGTTAGAATGGGCACATCTTGCTCCATTACCCGCACCTGCCAAGTCCTGTGAGGCTCATCTCATAATCTATTTGAAGGTTTTTTTTTCCGTAATGGAGACAAACATTTACCGCTTAATAGCCTCTGATCTAATATGAGCCTGTTTTATTTTCTTGTGGTGATGCAGCGGCTCATTTTAAAGCTCAAGACCATGTAGCTCCTTCCACACCAGCTCAGGCTCGACATCAGATCCTCATGTCAGCTATAGTTAAATCACCTGAACATCAGCCCAACCCCAGCAGCCTGCTCAACCCCTCCACTCGATGCAAAGAGACTTCTACACCGGAAGGTCAGTCCAACACAACCTAATAAACACACAGATACACCAAATACTCAACTCCAAACATGGACTTCCGACTTTGAGGATTTCCAATCCCCATTCAGAAGGGTGTTTACTCTATGTTGACCAATGGACCTCCTGTTCCCCTGTTTTGTTGATGTGGTCTGTCTTATATGTGTTATTTTAATGGTCAATTTCACGAAGCAGGATTATGAGGTGAAACACGGTTGGATAACGGCACTCAGTACATGTTAAACCTGGAACCGACTCCAAACGATAAACATGAACTGACGAAGGGAAGCACATTGTTTTCGTTTTTGTCTGCTGTGCGTTTATCCAGCTGATGTAATCCTGCTTGGGCCTGTCTCACAAAGTAAAGCAACCCAGGTCATGCTGATCACTGCTGAAGTTGTATCTTTGTTGCACAGCTCTATTCAGACAGCCACATTGGAACTATCCATCATTCAATTCAATAGCTCGATAGACGATCCGTTCTTGTTCTGTGGAGAGAGATTCACAGATGACATGAATTTGGTGAATCTATTACAAAATAAAGCTGACTTTGTTTTGTGAGTCAGGCTCCTTACTGTCCATGTTTTTTTGCTTTCACCTAGTTATTGTCAGACTGCTCTCTCCTTTCTGTCTCTTTCCTCTTGCTCCTCACAGAAAAGAGGAGGGTCACATTTGAAAGTAAGTTAGCAGTCCCCACAGTGTGTCTGCTCCAGAGTCCACCGGCTGTACATGCATGTTCCTACTGTTCCTACACATGTTCATTATCACCCCCCTACACCCGTCTTATTGTCCGCTGGCTGATTGTACCTTGACCTTCGACGTTTCTGTATTCACTGGTCAAGGTTGACATGATGTTCTACTCTCTTGTTTTTAGCACCATTCCTGGAGTCATGAGTTAGATAGCATACGGTCGCTTTTCACCTACAGACATTTTATTACATCTCATGCTTGGCATGCGCAATCTGATTCTGATTGACTACTTTAAGATATCTGAACATTGCTAGAAACCATTAAATAGCCATTGAAATTAATTCACTCCACAAAAATTGCCTTATATTGCTTGAAAAAAAGTGGAATTCATTCAGCTGTTATCAGCAAAAAATTGTCTCTAAAACCCCCACGGTGCTACGATTCCCTCCTGTCAGTGACAACTCTCCCTGCCCACTTATATTTTTCTGTTTTTGATATTTAGAGTTTGGTCGTCGTGTGAAAGAGCGAATGCACCACAACATCCCTCATCGGTTCACCGTGGGCCTCAACATGCGAGCTGCCAAATGTGCCGTCTGCCTGGACACTGTGCATTTTGGACGGCAGGCTGCCACTTGTCTAGGTTTGTATCCTGTGCTGTAAAACTGGCCAGATTGAATGTGAAAATATTTCAGAGGACACATTTTTGGTCAGTCCAGACAAAATACTGGGAGTAATTATTGTAGCTCAGCCATTGCCCGAGTATCCAGGATCGAACAGTTTCTTCTTGTCTTCACTCTTTAACTCTTCCCCAATAACAAGACTCACTCTAAAAAACAAAACATCTTCTAAATGAGCATTTCCCATGTCTCCCTTTTCTTTTTCTCTCCCTCGCCCTTTCTCTTGCCTTCCACCTTTCTGCAGAGTGCCACACTCTGTGTCACCCAAAGTGCTCGCCATGTCTGCCGGCCACCTGCGGTCTGCCTGCGGAGTACGCCACTCACTTCTCCGAGGCTCTGTGCCGAGAGAAGGCAAACTCACCTGCGCTGCAGGTCAAAGAGGCCAGTGGCCACGTTCGCCTGGAGGGGTGGATGAAGCAGCCAAGGTAAACAGTTCATCACTTTGTTGCTACACTGAACGTGTGCAGTGTGCAGTGGAAGGACAGCAGATTACAGGCATTTATAGATGGAGAAAATCCTTGCTTTTATCAACATTTGTATACAAAATAAATTTCATGATGTGAATTTTCCAGACTTTTCGTCAAACATGTTTTGATAAGTGAAATCACTAATGTGTTGTGTTGACCAAATTAAATTAAATATTTGGAGAACATCTTGTATTTTAACACTTACCTTTCCAGTGTTTTAGCCTGTGTAACAGTAATTCTACTCGAGTAGGAAATTTCAATGGTCATTCCACCCTTCTGCAGTTTCCCCAGTAAACAAAAATGGACACTCCTGTGTTTGTTTGTGTCTTTAACAGAAATGGTAAGCGGGGTCAGCAGGGCTGGGAGAGGAAATACGTGGTGCTCGATGGAACCAAAGTGTCTATTTATGACACTGAGCCCAGGGAAGGTCAGTGTTTACTTTTCTAAAGGAAATGTGTGTGTTTAACTGTCAAGATTGATCAAATCCTGAACACTTTCACAGTTTTCCTTCTTATGTCAACCAGTTTTGCCTAATAATTCAGAATGGAGCATTTTTTCCTGCAGACTGTATAAAGGCTGAGGAGGAGTTTGAGCTGTGTCTGCCTGATGGAGAGGTGACTGTTCATGGAGCCGTTGGAGCCTCTGAGCTCATCAACACCGCCAAGTCAGGTAGCCGATCAATACCAGCTAATCCTGTCACACTCGGCCTATTGTAGAATTTGAAGTGAGCCCTTCCCCCCCACACCCCCACCTCCTCTAGAATTTCAAATTGACTCTCATGTCCCATCTAATACTTTAAATCCCAAAATACAACAACGTGTTGACAGTTCTGCTCAGCTGTGAAATTAAGCTGCAAGCAGAGTTGCCAGCTGATCCACTTTGTGTGTGCGCACACAGATATACCGTATGTTCTGAAGCTGGAGTCGCATCCTCACACCACGTGTTGGCCTGGCCAGGCGCTCTACTTCATGGCTCCCAGTTTTCCTGACAAGCAGCGCTGGGTGGCTGTACTGGAGTCAGTTGTGGCCGGTAGCCGCGGCTCTAAAGACAAAGTGGATGCGGATGCTGTAAGTATGATGTGTGAATGTTGTTTACCGAAAGCCCAGCTCCTCCTTAGATACAACACAAGCTTGGTTATTAGGCCCATTCAAAGAGTAACTAAAAGCAAGGGTAGCTGTGTTGTTTGGTGTGAATAAGGTAAATTATATTGACTGCCTCCATTCAGCATCAGCCAGTGCCTTCACTTCTTTTTCCCCCCTCTCCCTCTTCTTTCTCTCTCTGCATGTTCTCAACATCCGTCTTGTATTTATCTGTTGTCATCGTCTTTGTTCATGTGAATATACTGTGCGTGTGTATCTCCATTGAACTCGGTTGTGTGGATCATATTATAGGCAGGTGGTTCTAAAAGACAGAAGAACCTGTCCCCTCTGGTTCAGGTACAGTAAGTAGCTGCACGAACGCTTGGGCTTCAGCCGACCGACTGGCTGAGCATGCAGTCGCTGTACTCCTGTACGCATACGACACTGGTAGTTTCTAGCGCGGGTCAACACAGTCTGAGGGTCAGTCACTGAATGCGGTCTGCCCTCCTGAAACGGCTGCATTCACAGCTGATTAGTGCATGGATGTCAGTCGACTGCTGTGCACCACTGACTTGGTGTCCTATGCTGTGTTTTGCATGCTTCTGCACAGATCATGCACCGCTTAAGCCCCCTTCACTTGACAGACACGTGCGCACAAACCTCCAATGACGTGAGCTTTACCTTATTGTGCAGATGTCTGCTGTTGGTGCTAAATGTGTTTGCTGCAATATCTAAAGAAAATCTTTATCTTCCTGGCAGTCTGTGCCAACCGATCCTCTGAAAAGTTTGCTGTAATCTGTTGTTTTAGCAAATGCTTTTACAACTCAATCATAGGTCGTATTAGTGCCTGGAATATGCATTTATTCATTAAGGAGATTGTTACTCTTTGCTCAAAAGTCATATTATTCTCATAAAATGGCACAATATTCAATGACTTGCTATTTTTCCTGAGCTGTGTCCGTATAAATACTTTATACACGGTATATATGAAAAGAAGAGAGAGCTATTCTGAACCACAACACATTTTGGTGACTTTGATCATCTGTGGAAGGCTCAGCCTGTAGTTCTACATAAGGTTTGTTTAATAGTCCAGTAGCTTTAAAGTTAAACGCCACTTCTGTTTCTACTCACACTTTTGTAGCTGCTCTCCCACAGTCCCTATCACAAACTTCCACATCTCTTGTTGTTGCTTTTAACTACAGTATTTTCCCCTCAAGTTGTCTCTCTTTAGCCTTCAACTTCAGCTGTTGCTTCGGCTTCATTGCGGCCTCTGTTTTCCTTTCGCTTTACTCACTTCGGTTTCTAAAGTTGCTCAAATATAATACACACTTTAAATGTTTGTCTTACAAAGGAACAATATTTTTTGTAGTAGTTATGCAAATAAATCTCAAATGCAGTGGAGACAAAAGCCTAATTTTACACAAGATTTAAGCTGAATTTCTCTCCCCTGAAACTGATTTATCATGTGCTTCTGAATGGAAGATATCTGTGGATAGTTACTGGTATTCCAGACTCAGGTGTGATTGCAGTCAGTTTAATAATTAGGTGTTTTTAAATGCTTTGTTGCTGCTGTTCTTGATGGAATTGCTGGTTTGCAAATTATTTTCCAAAACAACCCTAACCAGTCTCCTTCCCTGCTTCGTGTCTCTCTGTTTTTACTGTCTCAACAGAAACTTCTCGGGAATTCTCTGCTGAAGTTGGAAGGTGACGATCGACTTGATATCAACTGCACTCTGCCTCTCACTGACCAGGTATAACAATAGAAAAACTTGCGTCGTAAAAAGGGCGTTAGAAGACCTTTATTCAGGCTGCTTCTCTAAACTGTGTCACATTCCGCTGGTTGAGGGTTCAAGTTCCTCTTTGTCTCTTTCTTGCCCCAGATCGTCCTGGTTGGCTCTGAGGAGGGTTTGTACGCGCTGAACGTCATAAAGAACTCATTGACTCACATCCCTGGACTGACCTCCGTGTTCCAGATCCAGATCCTGAAGGACCTCGATAAGCTGCTGATGATCACTGGTCAGTAAAACATTTCTCTCTCTTACATGAACATCTTGGCTGTTGGTGGTAAAACTTCAAGCACTCTCCATTTCATTGTGATCAATGTGTATTGAAGGCCTCCAGCTGGTTGCTACATGAATAGTTCAGGACAGGATCACGTTATGTTCCTGGATCAAGAAAATATCCTCCTGGTCTAAACCGGCCTGTTAAAGAGGAAGCTCCATTCTGTGAAGCAATAATTTGAAAATGACATTGTCCTACTTTTTTTGTTTTTTACACATAAAACTAACTACTTGTGTATACTTGTTCCTGTTTCTCTGTTTCCTGCTGTTTGTAAGATTGGTTGTCACAACACAACACTGACACCAACACTGAACAGCAGGAGGCAGCATAACCTTTGAGCCAGAGATGAGTGAATGTAACCATAATATTTTGCTATGTTTTCGCTGTAAAACTAGTAAAAGTCCAACAGTAGTTGACATTTGGAATTCGAAAGTGAATCTTTGCTTTTAAGCGAGGGACAAATTCAGACTTGAACTATGTTGTAAGTTATGCTATCATTTTACTGGCTTGGCCAACTTCAAATTGGACTGTGTGGCCCCAGAGCTGGAATGAGTTGACACTGCTGTTCTCCACACAGTGACAATATGTCTACCTGTTCCTGGAATAACTTTGAATACAAGCTCTGATGCGTGAAGGCATGTTTTTTTGTGTCATTCAGGCGAGGAGCGTGCTCTTTGTCTGGTGGAGATCAAGAAGGTGAAACAGTCTCTGTCACAGTCTCATCTCCCGGCTCAGCCTGACCTCAACCCCTTCATCTTCGAGACTGTCAAGGGATGCCACCTCTTCTCCTCTGGGAAGGTGAGTCAGGCTGTTGTTACTTACACAGAACAAAAGCCTTCCAGACTGTGATTCAGTCAGAGTTAATGAGCTGAACATCACAGTAATGGCATTGCTGTGTGCAGTCTGATTGCTGAGATTTACTGCTGTCCTGATTGCAGATTGTTTCCCTCCTTACAGATTGACAATGGGACCTGCATCTGCGCTGCTATGCCCAATAAGATTACCATTCTGAGACTCAATGAAAGCCTCAACAAGTTCTGCATCAGAAAGGTAATTTAGTCCATACTGTCATGAAGAAAAGAAAAGTGGTTAGAGGGCGGATTTGCAAAAGATGTGCATGTGGAAAAATGCAGGCAAAGCTTCACAGAACTTCAGAGTGTTTTCCCTGATGAGTTTACAACTTTTGAAGCCCGACACAAGTTGTAATACTGCTGTTTGTATTTTTTGTTAACCACCTCATTTCAGATCTTAGTGGTTCAGGTTCCATGTGTCACATTTGATGTTGGGGTTTGAGTTTCAAACGGTGCCTCTGTTGATGCCTTGTTTGTGTTTGCAGGAGATTGAAACATCGGAGCCCTGCAGCTGTATCCACTTCACTGGCTACAGTATCATCATCGGCACCAACAAGTTCTATGAGATTGAGATGAAGCAGTATGTGCTGGAAGGTGGGTCAAACCCTGCTCTGCTGTTACCACCAGTTAGATTATTATTCCTCAGCGAGCAGATGGTGTTGCAGTGAGATGTACACAAGTGTGATCTTGTTGCTCTGAGGTTTGCGTGTTCATACTTGAACGAGCCGGCTGAAAATGATCTTTTTTTTCTCTCTGCAGAGTTCCTGGATAAAAACGATGTGACGCTTGCTTCGGCTGTGTTTGCTGCATCCTCCCACAGCTTCCCCATCTCCATCATCCAGGTCACCACAGCACCGCAGAAGGACGAATACCTGCTCTGCTTCCATGGTTAGACAATTGTGTTGGGGGGTGTCTTGTACATTACATTGTGTGTACAGTTGAGCACATCCCTGTTTGGATGCAGGTTTGCTCTTTTGATAGGTGGCTGATTTGTTTTTTGCAGAGTTTGGTGTGTTTGTGGATTCGTATGGACGCAGAAGCAGAAGTGAAGATATTAAATGGAGCCGTCTGCCTCTGTCCTTTGGTTGGTCTAAATCTCTTGTTTGACTTTCAAAATTTCACACTGTGTCACAGTAAACACAGAAATTAATGTTTGGTGTTTTGATATTTCAGCCTATCGAGAGCCCTACTTGTTTGTGACTTACTTTAACTCTCTGGACGTTATTGAGATTCAGGGACACGCTGCTCTGGGGTAAGATTGCCTTTAGAAGTCAGTGCTGCCCTGGTTTATTATGACACGTATCGTCCAAGTCATTCACTGCTGTTTTTAAAGCTTCAGTGTGGGACGTCTTTTCTCTACTCAGGCCTCACTCATACGCACACCTGGACATCCCAAATCCTCGGTACCTCGGCCCGGCCATCTCCTCCGGGGCCATCTACCTGGCTTCGTCTTACCAGAACAAACTTCGAGTGATTTGCTGCAAGGGCAACCTGGCCCAAAGCCACGAAGGAGGAGGAGACCTGCAGCGCAATGGCTCCGGACGCAGGTGAGTTTTGCTTTTCATGCTGTCACTCTTGTTTTCATTAACCACATTCTTCCTTGTTTGAATCGTATCTTATATTTGTTAGATCATAAGATTTTTGAGGTGCATGCTTAAAGTTGAACATGTGTGAAATTGCATTGCATGGCATCTCATGTGAAAACAGAAATACATTGAGTGAAGAATACTTTTGGAGGTGAATGTAAAAAATATTATAATCCTTATTTGTTTATGGTTGATCTTTTTAAGACTGTAAAGTGGCAGATATCTGTGTGGCTGCACGGTCTTCATCCTTTGCACACTGCTGGTGGTGTTAGGTCATCGGGACTAGTTGGCACTGTTGGGCACAGGTTGGCATCCTCTTTAGGAGACGGTATAATTTGACCTTTATGTCCGATCAGCTCTAAAATGGCAGAGTAATACTTTCATTTTTTTGTTTTGCAGGAGGAGGAGTTCATTTTTTATTTGTAGCAAATTTTAGGATTTATCTTTTTCAACATTGTCATCGCCTTTTGTCAATTTCAGCAGGGAAACTAAATAAAGACTGACATATTCTTTTCATGTCCTGTGACTGGTCTATTACAATATGAAGCTCATTAACAGCTGGGCTTTCCAAGCACATCAAAGCTTTGTTCTTCAGTTGCTGCTGTGAGCTGCTGATCCATTTTCATTTATAAATCAAATGGAGATGATGAGTTCAGTCTCTTCCAATTACTAATAACAATGTGTTATTTGGTAGCTTATTGAGTCTGTTATCCTCACCACATTATCAGAACAACCCCGATACCCGCAGTCCAGAGAAAAGTCCTGACCTGAGACACAAACTCCTTCTTTGACTGATGCACCATGCGCGTCTTTATGGTTCAATTCTTCTTAACAGCCCAAACAAGCGCGGGCCTCCTTCCTACAATGAGCACATCTCTAAGAGGCTGGCAGCCAACCCTCTGGTCCACGGTGATCCCGGCACACCTCACCGCTACCGAGAGGCTCGCACAGAGTTCAGGAGGGACAAGTCCCCCAGCCGCCCCCTGGAGAGAGAGAAGTCTCCTGGGAGGATGCTGGAGAGCCGCATCGGGGGGTCTCCCGGCAGGGCCATGGGCGACCCGCGGCTGGAGCGCTCCCCGGGACGGGCCATGGCAGACCCTCGGATGGACCGCTCCCCAGGCCGCATGATGGACGTCCGCAGGGAGAGGTCGCCTGGGCGATTCGAAGAGCGACAAAGGCTTCACACTGGCTCTGGACGCACACCCATTAACCCCGTTAACAAGGTCAGTCAGTGGTTTCTGCTGATCTTTGATATCCATCATCTAAATGCTGCGACAGGCATCTGTGTGCAGAACGGATTTTATTTAGATATGAAGGGAATTAAGGCTGCAGCTATCAGTTAATTTAGTAATGTATTAGTAGAGTATTCAATCAATTATTCTGGTGTTTAATCAAGATAATGTTATGTCACAGCCCGTGCGTGTGTCTGCATTGACCCCCCTTTGTTTCATTGACTTCCTCCTCCAGGTGTGGGACCAGTCTTCTGTTTGAGAGAGGACAGAGTCACAGGCCGTCGCGGACAGAGAAATTCACATTCAGAAAGGGAAAGGAAGGAGCAGAGAACCAGTGAGAATGTCACCCACTCATGATGAAACACTGCCACACACCTGTTTTTTTCCCTGACGTACAAAGTGAAAACACCCACAGCAGGAAGACAAGTGTAGCTGTCAAAACAAAGACCCAGAGATATAAAGAGATGTCATTAAAATCAGGTTATTTTTTCAACGAAAGTCAACAAAATGCCATACTACCAACTTGAGCAGGGTTTTTTGCATTGTATTCTCTACTCTGACTAGGGTTTAGCAATTAGGTGTAATTCTTTCGTTTACAAACAAAATCTGAGCTCTCAAGTTCAAACCTTGACCCAGTGTCTTTTGCTAGCTTCAGTTGGCTCAACACAGTAGTGATTACAATGAACAAGCACAGTCGTAGCAACTTTGTCTTGCCAGAACATTTACGGCAGAGGTTCCCTCCAAACATCAGTCCAACTGGCTCCTTCCCCCTCTCGGCTCTGTCCACAGTAGCTACAGATTAGGACAGATGTGTAGCAGGCCCCCCTATCGTCCGCGCCGCAGTACTTTCGGCTCCAGCCCCGCGCTGACACGTCAACACACAATCATCTTCGGCTGATTACAATCATTCTCAGCTCAGTCCTCCGCCCAGACACAGGTCAGCAACACCGGCAGGACTCGGCTGCAGCACAAGAAGTATCGATGGAAATACTTAAACGTAATCCGTCCTGTAGAACCACAAACACACACACGCACATACACACACACATACACACTGCAGGTGATTGTCCGCCATCGAATGGGCCGACACTAAAACCGCACTACCCACAATCCCCAGCAGCAATGGAGCAGGACCTTTCTAATCCTTCAGAACGCTATCTGACTGTACATAGTCGAGACATAATTTTATATATATTGAGAAGGAATTTCAAGGCTGGATAAGCCGTGTCTATTTTTGTTAAAGAAAAAAAAACAGGTGATACCGTGTCCTCTTGAATGTCTGATGAGTATTCTTTTAATATGTCCAAACGTCCTTTATCAAGTGAGTGATTGTATCTGGATCAAACTCGTGTATGCACTTCCATCCGTCAAAGGCAAAACCTCAGTGCTTAATGAAAAGACAGGCTGGAAAAAAATAAGATCATGTTTGAAGCTTACAGCACCGTACTTGAGCATTTCTTTTTGTACAATGTCCCTTACTTCTTGTATATAACCCAAGGTGAAGATGAATATAATCCTTGTTTTCTCTCCTGATTCGTCAATGGCATGGATATGTATATCTGAAATGAAACGGAGTGTTGTCTTCTGCTTCTGCCTCATTTGGATCCTACTTTTATTCCACGATTTATCAACGAAGCACGTAAATAATATCTCCTTTCGTTGAGCTGTTACCTATTTGCACAGTGAATTCATGACCATAACTACTGAAGCTCCTCGGGTTCTCTTATTCGGACACTCCGGGCAAGTTGAAATATTGAAGAGTGTCGCCCAAATCCGTCGACGTTTGTTTGCTTCACTTTGCTCAGAAGATTTTATTCGTTTGATCAGTGGAAATTAAATATTTTAATGGTTTTAAGTCATGTTTCCAAATGTAAGCAGGCGAGATGCCACATTTTCTCTTGCCCGTCTGTCACCAATAAGAAGCTTACAAGGAGAATATGTCCCGTCTTCAGCATTGAGTCCACAGTGGCTCTTTTTAAACGTAAATAAAACCTCTTACTGAATGTATTCAAACCAAGAAGATAGAGCTTATCTATTGGTCTCAGATGTTCGACAACAAGCACCCAGTGCTACAGATTGCACACGTTTTGGACTGGTGTCTGTAGGACTCTGTACAAAAGGGTTGTCCATCTTTAATTTTATTTTTGTATTCCTTTTAGATTGCGTTTGCTTTCACATGATCCTGAATCATAATGCTGTAACGCTGGATATGATATTGATGTCTGCTAACAAATGTTTAATTAGCGTTCCCTGTAGAGATTTTGTCACAAAATATTAAATATTATAACCATTGTCTTTCACTTCTAATTTGCCTCTTCTTTTTCTTTCTGTTGCTTATGTCCTTGTTCAGTTGTATTGAATTGCAGACAAAGGACTCTGCGCTCGATATATAAAGGAGAAAATGGCAACATTTCGAGCCATTTTATCTGATTCTTCACTTCTGCAGACTGCCAGTGAAGGGGGCCATTTGTCCACGTCTATTGAGTAAGGAAGGGACGGTCTATTTATAGGCCTCTGATCCCACAGTACAGCCAATGTGACAATAGTCACTCTGCTCGGGCCTGAGAGGAGCGGAGGAGGAAAAGTTTTGAACAATGGCTGCGGCTCCACCGGGCAACAATAACTCGTCTAATTCTGACCTCCTTGTCGGCACCTCGCTGCCAGATGACACCTGCCCCCGGTTCATCTGCAGCAGCGTGTTTGACAGCTTGAGGCCCGCGCACACGGAGGGCTTTCAGCGCCCCTCTTTATATAGACCACACACCTGTGGCCTCGCCTCCTGACCCCGGCCCGTTTGGCTCGTTTTCGCGCTGTCGCTCCTTCCTTGACCTGGGAGCCGCTGCAGATGCTGGCCGACTTGTTAATGGAGCAGAGCAACACGGCGCATTGTGAGGATGTGTTCGGTGTCAGCGCTGTCACACTTCAGAATGTCGCACCTACTGCTGTTGACATGCCTGAGCTTAGTCTCACAAGCTGTTTAATGCTGGCAGCAGTGCAGCCCGAGGAAGACGTCTGAGGCTGCTTCTGTTTGCCTGCACAATCGATCTGAATTGTATTCTGAGCACGTAAACAAGGTCTGAGAATTAGAACCTGCCTTATCACTCAGCATAGATTTACACATTTGAAGGAATAAGTAGAAACATTTTACCCCACTTCTATACCATACAGCAACAAAACCCACCTTGGTCCCATTTCAAAAATACCATACAGAGATACCTCTAATATTAACATACATTATTCCAATATATCATGTGCATTTAGTACATTTTATTTATATAAACATTCAATTTACAGGTTCTCTCAATATTACATTTACATATTTAAAAAATTTTCATCATACACACTCAAAATTCAATATCTACAACATATGCTCACTAAAATAACATCGACAAATGTTTTATTCTTATGTAATTGTCAACTGGATCGAAGGAGTGACGTTTTGCCATTTTAATCTTCAGTCCTCACATATAACTTAATACTGCCTTTTTGAAACATTGATTTGCTCCAGTAGAAGCAGGCGAAGCTATAAAAAGCAGAAAAACAGGCTCGTTTTAACCTCAAACTGCCCACTGAGTGCTCCTTCTGCAGCGTTAAAGGTCATGTACATCACATGTACGGTGCTTGCTGCAGTCTGTCAGGTGGGCTTCCACAGGCCAGCATCTGTGATGTTGGGATGTGAGTGAGAAAAAGGAATGAAGCCGACAGGAGCAGCCACACCAAGTCAGGAGGTCACACCTCATTCACTGGTAAGTTTTCAAACACTCCCAATGTTGTTTCATACAATGGATAAAAGAAGTAACTTTCAGACCTCAAAATCAATTGTTGGTGAAGGTGAGAGTGTGCTGGTTCATGCGCCAGAGTTATTTTTTAAGAAATCTGGTTCAATTGAGCTTCCAAGTCCTCCCAAGGACTCCAGCATGTTATATGGAGAGCACAAATCAGCTCAACACAACCACTGCCTGTGATCATTTGGATTTACACAGTAGCCCAAGGTTTCTGCTCCTGGAGCAGTGCTGTTGCAGCAGCAAAGGTACGTCTCACTGAATCACAGTGAAACAGGGTCCGTTTCTTTGATTTGATGTAAACAGTTGAGGAATAATTCAGGTAAATATGAAGCGATGTGCTTTCTGAAATGCACACTGACCCTCACAGATGGATTACACTTATCGCCCGTACTTTGCTCAGCTTGTTCTGAAGTACAAGTACAGTGAACATACTACCAGAGTAAAAAAATCATCATAGATTATATTACAGCAGGTTTTTTTACATTAATGTTAATGTAAAGTCTCACACACAATGGACTGCAGATATCATCTGCTGTGTACATCAAAGCTCTGACTCACCTCACACTCTGTTTAAACTACAGACGATCAAGACGATGGTCTGCAGACAGAGACTGCTCCAAAGTGATTAAAGCTTTAACCTTCAGCCTGCTCTTGATATCCTAGACCAGTTATTCCATTCTCTTTGTCTAATGTCAGTCATGACTATGTGTGTGTGTGTGTGTGTGTGTGTGTGTGTGTGTGTGTGTGTGTGTGGGG